>CAWUFW010025906.1:0-38994 GCA_963921515.1 Calotriton arnoldi | reverse complement strand
GGAACCCTTCCTGGCTTTTCCCTGTGAAATGTCCACTCCTGGGCACCCCCAGGGTGAAGCCAGGCATCCCAGCGCTGTTGGGGCCGTTGTGGAGATTAAGCAAGCTATTGCCCAGAGTTGCAGAGTGGGACCCATGATTAGAATAGGCACCGAGGCGAGAATTATCAGGTCCGAGGAAATTGAGCCCAAGACCCGCCGAGGCGGGAATTGAATCCTGGTCCCGGGCCAGATCTCTGCATCAGGGTCTGCTGCTCTAACCATTGAGCCACACTTCTCAACACTTCTCACTTCTCAACTACAACTCAGCAAGAACAAGCACATGATCTAAGTCCAGGAGAGTGGGTCCTGGTGAAGAAACATGTGAGAAAATTGTGTTTGGAACCTAGATGGCATGGCCCTTACCAAGTGATGCTGGTGATGACGACAGCAGTAAAGTGTGGTGGTTTACCAAATTGGATACATGCCAGTCACACGAGAAGAGTCCCAAGTCCACTTGAAAGGCAAGAAGAAGCAGAAAGTGGAGAAAATGAAGTTGTAGAGTCTGAAGTTACAGATTCTGATGTTGAACAAGGAACAAGTCGAATAGAGTGGGCACCAGCAACTGGGTCTTAAAAGACTGCTGTTGAGAAAGAAAAGGAGAAAGTGAATCAAGAGCAAGTACAATAGAGAAAAGGACTGAATAAAAGAACTTGACAACTTGACAACGAAGCAACGGAAGCTGTGCAAGCAAAGAAAGCAAGAAAAGGTGATGTGTGGCCAGAAGGAGTGAAAAGATTGAAATACACACTCTGAAACAAAGATCACCTGACACAATAATTGAAGTTTCAGATCAGACTGAGCAAAGTGAGTCTGAAGAAGAATCAGTTCATAAAACGAAAAGAGTGAGGGTTCCAAATAAGAAATACATAGCACCAGAATGCTCATATGTGGTGTTGGAAGAAATTGAAAACACTGATCAGATCAAAGAAAACACTGGTACAGAGCAGGGTGAAGGAGCCAGTTTTGAACCACCTTAAAAGAACTGTGACAAATAAGGTGCAACAGATTTGAGAAAATTATTCTAAATCATTCAAAAGACTTGAAGAAAAAGAAAAAGAAGAAATAAAAAAAAGAAAAGAAAAGAGGGGTAAAGAAGAAAAGCCATTAGTGTGAGGATACACTACTTTGGATAGATATTATTTCTGGATAGATATTTTTTATAGATTTGATTTTTTAGATATTTTTGATTCTAAGTTAGATTTTTTAGTTTTTCTTAGTTTTTTAGTTTTTTTTTACAATTAGTACAAATTTAAATTATAAAATGGCAAATACAGCAGAGACTGGACATCAAAATCATAGTTTTAAACGTAAATGTATTAATGCTTGCTTATTTAGTATATTTTTACTAATGATAGTATGGTTAACACTAATTGTCATTGTACCTGTCTTAATGGTAACTAATGAAAAGAATGACACTAATATTAATGGTGTGATGAGTGAAAAAGTAGATACTAAAGGTTTAGAGGAAGACTCAAATACTAAAATGGAAAAGATGACAGTATCTATCATCATGATAAATCAATTAATGATTTTTCGTTAAATGTCTTTACCAAATTATTGTATGAGTATGTTGACATAATGGATGCGAGAGATTGTTATGTGTGCATGCAATTACCGTCGTCTGTCTCAGAGGGGGTGACATATCATCACCTACCTTTAACATATGGTGTGTCTTGTAGTGTCTTAACGAGTTTGTTTTACGAGAGGGGAAGTCGCCAATATTTCTATTCTAACATAGATTTAGTATTCTCAGAAATTCCTATTAGAAGGAATACGAATAAAATAAATAGTGCTAGAAATGCGGAATATATGGGAGAATTTTTTCATTCAACACAAACAATATATACAGTATATGCACATAGACATAACCTAACTTGTAGATTACAATTTGAAGAAATAGAATTCATTAACATGGTTGAAGATAGAAGACAAGAGTTTCAGAGAAAGGCTGCTGAGCAAAAGTCTCATGTACCTCCATGGGCTTTCAGAGAGGGAGATTACAAGAAGGGTGAGACTTACGCTGCCATGACCCTAGACTGGTATCATAAAGGGAAGCTTTGTTTACTTAGACAAAAGACTGACTATAATAATTATTTCATTGGTTCTAGTAAATGTGATCATACTTTTCTAGTTACGGGAGGCTGGGGATTGAAAGGAGGAACTGATCCTGTCTTTCCGGGAATCTATTATGTGTGTGGTAAGAATGCCTACTATAGGTTGCCTGCACATTGGTACTTGTGTTGTTATATAGCAATAGTATTTCCAAAAATTTACCACATAGATGGGAAACATAGAATCAATGAAATAAAGAATGGACTAATACGTAATAAGAGAGCGAGTTTTTAAGAAATTATAGGAGATGTTTTTGGAGAATTGAGACCTTGAGTTGGAGTTATACTAAATTCGCACAAAATTAGAAAATTGTCCACAGTGGTTGATCGTTTATCAACAGACACTGCTGGTGGTTTTTTAATGATCAATACTGAGATGGTTGCAATTAGATCTATGGTTTTGCAGAATCGATTTGCCCTTGATGTATTATTGGTTAAAGAGGGTGGAGTCTGCAATATGTTAAAAGTACAACAATGCTGTACTTATATCCCTGACAAGAGTAAAAATCTTGAGGGGTATATTAAGAATATTACAAATCTTCATCAAGATTTATCCGAATTGAAGGTTGATGGTGCTTGGAAGAAACTTGGTAAAAGTTTTTCCTCTGTGGGAAATTGGTTTTCTACATTTGGGAATAGTTTATTAGGGAGAATATTAACACCTATTATTGCAGTGGCTACAGTGATATTAATGATTTTCTTGATTTATAAATGTTGCAAATACAAGAAAGAGACATCTGATAATAAACGAAGAGCAAGAAAAAGAAAGAGAGAAGAAATAGAACTAGAGGATAGAAGAGGAAACTATTATGAAATGGTTAAATGCAGCATTTGGGAGGGTGCGTAAAGAAAATCATTTTATAATGATTAATTATATTTGTTTTTATCTTCCGTAGAAGCATGGTTTAAGCAAAATACAGAATTATTAACTGAAAAAGCAAAAGAGAATGTAAAAGGAAAGGAAATACGAGTGACCTTTGAACTTATGTGTGCCTGCCAAAAGTTAAACGTGAAGACGAAAAACAATCGACAAGTGATGAATGTTTCCTCTGGAAGCGCACGAGTGGCACAAGAAGTAACAGAAATTGTAACACGGCTGGAGAGAGAAGGAAACTGAAGTCTGATATTGTATACTTGTATTTCCTGAGATGATGTAGTTGTAATGATGAAAAAACAAAACAATAGAACATTGAGAGAGATGGACATGCCGAGTGTGGTGTGACAGTACACCCCCTTCCTTAACCAATCACGATGTAGTTTTAACTCTGAAATGAAACAAGTGTGGGTTGGACATTTGGGTGCCTTGGTGGGAGGGGTTAGCGAGCATTGCTCCTGTTCCGAGAGGTGCTGATGGCGTTAGGTGTGATCGCCGCTGTCGTCGGTTTGCTGTAGAGGCCTACCTGTTCTTTTTTCTGTTCCTGATTCCTGATTTAGACTTTGCCCTTACAAATCTTTTTGAGGGGCCCTGCTGTTCCCCTGGCCAGGGAGCATATTTCCTGATTCCTTTGGGTTAGTATAGATAGAAACCTGAATTTGCATAATCATTTGCAAATGTATTTTGTCTTTGAAACTTTTCTCTCTTCGCCTTTCCACTCCTTCAATGCACTGTCGATGTGATGTGATTTATCATTATTCTCTTTGCTAATTGTTTATTCAGTGATATTCCATGGTTTGTACTGTGTATTGGTACTTGATGAGCATTTATTTCACATTATTTAAATAAAACATTATAAATATACAATCTGTGTTCGTCTTTATTTAGAGAGTGTTATTAATTATTGCCATCAACTATTTAACTATAAAAAGATGCCATTGTTACATTATTTTTCTGTGAGTAATGCAGGTTCGGTTGGAGATTGGTAAGTTAGGTCTGAACTTTGCATTTTACACTGAACCCAGCGCAAAGGACTTTGTTGGGTAATGTAATTGGGCCTTGTTTAGTTACAAATTTATTGATCTCTGAGCGCTGGATCAGGGGCTATGACATAAGGGGATTTATAGGTGAGAAGTCGGGTGACAGGCTCTCAACAGGATGATTGCCGAGCAACACCAGTTACCCCAATGTCCCTCATTGCCCCCCCTCCCCCACCCAGGGGGAGGCAGCCGGAACAGTTGCAGCTGCAAAGGCCACTGAAGTTGCTCTTCTTTTAAAAAAAAAAAGAATATGTACGAACATCATAATAATCAAAGCTTTCAAAGATTTAATAATCTGTGAAGTTGGGGGCACTAATCTTTTATCTGGGTCATTGTTTTTTGTTGCCTACTTGACCTACATCATTGAATCATGCCTCGGCCCATATACAGATGGGTTGAGATACCGTCCTAGGTGAAAAGGGGAATGAGAAACCCAATGCCCAAATTCCTTCTTCACAAGTGCATCCATATGCACCTGCAATGTACATCATTGCACTAAATACTCACTTTGGGTATAATTTTCACAGGCGTTAATCAGACTGTGCTCCTGCCCTCTCTTCTATTAACGGTGTCCGTTCTATCTTGTCTCCCTATAAACCGGCACTAGACAAACAAGCAAAACATCTAACATGTATTCAATGCTCTTCCTGTAAGTCTACACTGTTGAGAGTCTTTCAACATGCTCCAAAATAGATGGTGCTTGAGTTATTAAAGTCTTTGTTTTCTCCTTTTCTTTTTCAGGAGTCCCTGCTCCAGCAGAGGATGGACAGAGATTCCTTGTTGAGTCATAAGAGACCACTTGAGCATCCTTTTAAAAGGAGTTCAGGGTTACACAAATGAGTCCTCCGTGTCCTGGCTTCCCACACACAGGGATTGATACTAGAACTGAATAATTACAATAGTCTTCTGATGCCTGACCCTAAGAGTCATTCTTACTCAGTGATGAGTTATTTCATGCCAAAGGGTTGCAGAATGAGTTGTGGCATGCTACCGGTGTCGTGTAATGCACAGTCGGATTCCTACTTTGGGCTCGTCCACAGATATTGCTGTTGATTGGTCTCTAGTTTGTAAATGCTTGCTATTGATTGGTCTCTAGTTTATAAATGCTTGCTGTTGATTGGTTTCTAGTTTGTAAATGCTTGCTATTGATTGGTCCCTAGTTTGTAAATGCTTGCTGTTGATTGGTTTCTAGTTTGTAAATGCTTGCTATTGATTGGTCTCTCGTTTGTAAAAGCGTGCTATTGATTGGTCTCTAGTTTGTAAATGCTAGCTATTGATGGTCCATTGATTGGTCTCTAGTTTGTAAATGCTTGCTCTTGATTGGTCTCTAGTTTGTAAATGCTTGCTGTTGAGTGGTTTCTAGTTTGTAAATGCTTGCTGTTGATTGGTCTCTAGTTTGTAAATGCTTTCTTTTGATTGGTCTCTAGTTTGTAAATGCTTGCTGTTGATTGGTCTCTAGTTTGTAAATGCTTGCTATTGATTGGTCTCTAGTTTGTAAATGCTTGCTATTGATAAGTCTTAGTTTGTAAATGCTTGCTATTGTTTGTTCTCATGTTTGTAAATGCTTGCTATTGATTGGTCTCTAGCTTGAAAATGCTTGCTATTGATTGGTCTCTAGTTTGGAAATGCTTGCTATTGATTGGTCTCTAGTCTGTAAATGCTCACTAAACTTTTCCTTCATGTGTTTTGGAGGTTACACGGATTCCATATTTAAAGAATGCTGCAGGAGCACTGGAGCTTTGACGAGAGCGTCGTGACACTGGCTGAAGGTATGTGAAGTTTTTCAAGGTGACCTCAAGAAAATCAGGGTGAGAGACTGTGCGGGCTCCTTCTCTTCTGGTTTCTGATTGTGTATCCAGTTGATGCCAGAAAGCCACTGTAAAAGCAGCAAAAGCAGCAAACTTACCGCATTTCACCGCTCGAGAGTCCGGGACTGGGCCAGGGGAGGCCTCCGTCTCCCAGACTCCTTGGTCCCCCAGTGACGTCAGGTTTGTCTGCTTCGCGCCCGGAGGTGCTTTAATTCAACACCGCGGCCCCACGGCTGGGGGAAAGCCACTGTAAAAGCAGTAAAAGTAGCAAACTTACTGCATTTCACCACTCGAGAGTCCAGGACCGGGCCAGGGGAGGACTCCGTCTCCCAGACTCCTTGGTCCCCCAGTGACGTCAGTTTCGTCAGCTTCGCACCCGGAGGCGCTTAAATTCAACACCGGGCCCCGCGGTGCGGAACAGTGTGCGGGCCGCACCCGGGCAAAGGCCGGGCCAAGTGCGGGCCCGTCCATGCCCGTCAGAGCCCGGAGGAGGCTGGGCTAGGCCACCCCCTTTTTAGGTCTCGGCCTGCACCAGCGCTTGCGCTGGTCTGGCCGAGAGTTTTAGTAAGCGGGTTTTGGAAGTGCAAACCCACTGGCTTTCGGCTGGCGACCAGCTTGCGCTCACGATGGCGTGCACGCCGCGCAGCTGCCATCTGGGCTTCCTATCTCTTCCTCATTTCCTCGTCATGGCTCATTAACTCTCTGGACTCTGATGTTTCAATCACAGCAGCAGCTCACAATACCAACTGACGGCCCTGGACTACAGTCACATGAAAAACAACAGCGATTAGCATTGAAATGCAAGCTTTTTTTTGTCTAGTTAGAAATATTGCTTCTGGGTTGATTTCACCTTATATCGCTATTTGTTTTATATTGGGAGTCACAGCCTAATTACCAGTATTTTTGTCTCACTCTGTTTTTTTTTTTTATATTTATTCGCGCAAAGCTATATTTAAGGTTACTTTTTCCGCGTCACTTCTTCACTCTATTTAAACTCCACACCCCCACTCTTATTGTCTCTCTCCTTCTCTCTCTCTCCCTCTCTAATTCTCTCTCTACTTAATTAACTCTCCCTCTCTATCTTTTTTAGCCTTTCATTCTCTCTCACCCCTTTATCTGTTTCTCTTTCAAACTCCTTCATTCACTCTCTCTCCCCTTCTTTCTCTCTCTCTCTCTATCCCGCTCCACTCTTTATTCTATGTACACCCTTTCTCTCTCTTTCTCTCTCACCACCCTCTCTAATTGGGCATTATATCTTCACTCTATCTCTCACTCGGCAACACCACAGCATCACTCAGCATCACAACAGCATCACTCAGCGCAACCACAGCATCAATCAGAGCCAGCACAGCATCAATCAGAGCCAGCACAGCATCACTCAGCACCAACACAACATCTCTCAACGCCATCACAGCATCACTCAACGCCATCACAGCATCACTCAGTGGAACCACAGCATCACTCAGTGCAACCACAGCATTACTCAGCACAACCACAGCATCACTTAGCGCCACAACAGCATCACTCAGCGCCACCACAGCATTACTCAGCAGCACCACAACATCACTCCGCGCCACCACAGCATCACTCCGCGCCACCACAGCATCACTCAGCACCACCACATCATCACTCAGGGACACCACATCATCACTCAGGGCCACCACAGGATCACTCAGCACCACCACAGGATCACTCAGCACCACCACAGGATGAATCAGCACCACCACAGCATTGCTCAGCACCACCACAGCATCGCTCAGCACCACCACAGCATCGCTCAGCACCACCACAGCATCGCTCAGCACCACCACAGCATCGCTCAGGGCCACCAGAGCATCACTCAGCACCACCACAGCATCACTCAGCACCACCACAGCATCACTCAGGGTCACCACAGCATCACTCAGGGCCACCACAGCATCACTAGGCGCCACAACAATATCACTCAGCGCCACCACAGCATCACTCGGCGCCACCACAGCATCACTCGGCGCCACCACAGCATCACTCGGCGCCACCACAGCATCACTCGGCGCCCCCACAGCATCACTCGGCGCCACCACAGCATCACTCGGCACCACCACAGCATCACTCGGCACCACCACAGCATCACTCGGCGCCACCACAGCATCACTCGGCGCCACCACAGCATCACTCAGCGTCACCACAGCATCACTCAGCGCCACCACAGCATCACTCAGCGCCGCCACAGCATCGCTCAGTGCCGCCACAGCATCGCTCAGCGCCGCCACAGCATCGCTCAGCGCTGCTACAGCATCGCTCAGCGCCGCCACAGCATCGCTCAGCACCGCCACTGCATCGCTCAGCACCGCCACAGCATCGCTCACCCTGACCACAGCATCATTCAGGGCCACCACAGCATCACTCAGCGCTACCACAGCATCACTCAGCGTTGCCACAGCATCGCTCAGTGCCGCCACAGCATCGCTCAGCGCCGCCACAGCATCGCTCAGCGCTGCCACAGCATCGCTCAGCGCCGCCACAGCATCGCTCAGCACCGCAACAGCATCGCTCAGCACCGCCACTGCATCGCTCAGCACCGACACAGCATCGCTCACCCTGACCACAGCATCATTCAGGGCCACCACAGCATCACTCAGCGCTACCACAGCATCACTCAGCACCACCACAGCATCACTCAGCACCACCACAGCATCAGTCAGCGCCACAACAGCATCACTCAGTGCCACCACAGCATCACTCAGCGCCACCACAGCATCACTCAGCGCCACCACAGCATCACTCAGCGCCGCCACAGCATCACTCAGCGCCGCCACAACATCACTCAGCGTCGCCACAGCATCACTCAGCGCCGCCACAGCATCAATCAGCAGCGCCACAGCATCAATCAGCACCGCCACAGCATCACTCAGCGCCGCCACAGCATCACTCAGCGCCGCCACAGCATCACTCAGCGCTGCCACAGCATCACTCAGCACCACCACAGCATCATTCAGCACCACCACAGCATCACTCAGGGCCACCACAGCATCACTCAGGGCCACCACAGCATCACTCAGCACCACCACAGCCGCACTCAGCGCCAAGACAATATCACTCAGCACCACCACAGCATCACTCAGCAAGACCTGAGTATCATTCAGCATCACCTCAGCATCGTCTCCGCAACAGTCACCACCACCACCACTACCACCTCAGCATCACTCAGCACCACCTCTGCCTGCTCTCGGAATCTGGCATCTGTTGATTCTCCCCAGCGTCTGGCCGCTGCTAGTGTTATAATACAGGTACTAGTTCCCAACCTTCACCCTCCGATTGTTTATGCCCCCTAAAAAAAAAAAGCTTTAACAAACAACCATTGCAATAAGCAGAAACAAGTTGCCAGCATTGCAAGAACAAAAGAAAACTCAGGAAATTTTTTATTGTAAATACTTTTTTTAATATGGTCGTTCAGTTTTACATAATGCCTTCTTGGTCATATATAAAGTAACAAAAATGCTTCTGACACTTTTTTATTATAACTTTTCAGCATGCTGCACAGCAGCCACACTTCTCTACAGCACAGCTTGAAGACATTGGCAAAGTCAATAGCTCTGGCTAAACACTTATAAGGCCCCAAAGGCGAGACCTATTGGCTATGCCAATGCTTGTTGTCTTTGGTCTCAGTGATATTTCACCAGCCTTAGGAGCTGCTTCGGAACTGCGAAGAGGAAACCTGGGCTCCCAGGATCCCAAGTAGAGGCAGGTAGGGACTCGACGTCCTATCTCTTTTACATTTGTGGCCAACCCGGTTGTCATCATACTGCGGTATTTGCTCAAGCCCAAGCACCTTTTCCATCGTTTACTGGGGGCCTTCCAACTAATAGACTCTCCTCACTTGTCCTGCTGTCGTCTACGACATACCCATGTTAGGACCTCTTTTCGTAGCCTGTAATCCGGCTTGTGAGCGATCCCTCTAAATCCAAGCCGCAGCCAGCCTAAACTAGTCTTACGGGGATCACAAGCAGTAGTGCTATCTAGTATACAGTCTGATTCCATCTAGGCCGGTTTGGCATGTCGTAATGGGGAAGCATAGGCAAGCAGGAGGATTGGCAAAAACACCCTTGAACACAGCATCAACCATGGACACCTTTTTACAAAGAGCTGTTGGTGTCTTGGACAAGGAGATTGAGCTAGTTGCCCGACGTCTCTCTCACTCCCCAGCAAACCAGGCCCTCAATGGCCCCTTGATTGCCTCTCCCCTCACATCTCTAGCTTATCCGGATACCACTGTAGTTCGTGAACAACCACATATTGACATGTCTGAGGGCAGTGGAATCAGTTCACATCTGGGGCAAGGCACCTCTCAGACATCGGACCGAGGAGCAGCCGCAGTAATATCCGCATTACCTGCACAAGACCCCGAAATAGGGAAGGGAGCGAGATCTAAAAGGAAGTGCCCTGCCATCGGGAGTAACGCCAAATGACGCAAGAGCATTGGGGTGAATCTCTGTCCCCCTGACATCCCGGTTATATGCAAATCGGACCTGACCGCCATGCTGGAGCCCTTTGTAACCTCTATGACAGCTGTTCTGGACCTTAAAATAGATCCTATTGTCAAACGCCTATTAGCACTAGAAAGGTGTTTTTCTACCATGAACTTGTCCCTTGAAGCCGTCCCCGGGGCAGTAGGTGCAAGACCCCGGGCTCCATCCGCCCCATCAATTCTAGTGAGTCACAGTGCGCTGGTGCACGACACTAGAAGCCAATCAGCTCAGCGTCCACCATCATTGGAGTTAGCACCAGACGGCACCTCCAACTGCCCACATTCATCTTTACCCTCAACCTACCTACTACCACTCCCCATAACATCGAAAGAGGTGGTCCCTTCTTATTCCAAGCTTAATCCTGTAGAAGCAGTGACTACTTCAGTCGCGACACCCGGAGGAGAGGTAAATCATTTTGGTCATGAGGCATCTTACAACCACACTCGATGCTTGAGTACCCTTCATCTACCACCAGAATCTACTCCCTTCATAGTAGTCCTCGCAAACGTCCCAGTTCTTCCAGTGGGAGTAAAGGAGGAATTCGGCCAACTTAAGAACAAGGGGATGCATTGGCTGAATTCCAATACTGCCCCAGGACCTAGGGTGGAAAGCCAAATTATCATGCTGAGGAGAATAAGCTGGGTGGGCAGGGCCAGGAAGGAGTGGAATGGTGACCGTATCGTTATTAATTTTAACAATTGACACGTTGTGGACAGAATACTCGCATCATCCTCGCAGTCCACCAGTATCGGACCTACTTCGACCATCAAGGCCCTCTCCTTGGTTTACTTTTACAGGCCCCCGACCTATCCGCCCCTTCCGTGAGCTAGGTTCTTGCATGGACCCAGTGCCCCGGATTTGGGGACATGGTAGGTGGTCGCCCTCCGCATTGATACATACAATAGATTTGCACAATTGGGATCGCTTGACGGTTGTGACTGAATGCCTCCTAGAGCCCCACCCGAACCTAAGACTCTTCCAATCCAGCAGACAACTGGGCCCTTAGGGCAGGCCATTCCGGCCTTTTCTGAATGCAAATTTATCTCCTGGAATATCGCAGGATTGGCAAGCAAGTTTCACTATCCAAGCTGGATACTTTTTATTAAACAGCACAACGTAATATGCCTGCAAGAAACGTGGACCACTGCCAACAACTATTTCTTGGAAGGTTTTAAAACGTTCTTTGTACCAGTTACCCCCTCAAGTGTGGTAGGGCCAAGGGGGGGCCTGGTCAGTTTTGTTTCCTTGGCTATTTGTAGTAGTTTTGTGGCAGTGCCCACGGATCTTTCTACCTTGCAGGCCCTGATGTTTTCCAGGGGGCCCAACAAGTTATTGGTTTTGAACATTTATAACGCTGTACCCTCTCTTGTTGGTTGTAACATCTCCCGTTTGGGCTCCTTTCTGAGAGAACTGCGTGTGAAAAACAGAGCCACACCAACCTTGTGATTGCAGGAGATTTTAACATTCATCTGCGTGGGGACTTGAGGCAAGGAGGGATTGAACACATGGGCTGTGCACGACTGTCCGGTTTGCATATGGAGCACACAATACAGGGCGACTTACTTAACGCCATTATAAATGAGTACGATTTAACGTCATCCATGAATAAGTTGCCCCCGGAGACCAATGATATCAATCTCACTTTCACTGGTAGAGGGTGTGAGTCATTTATTGATTTTATCTTTGTCTCTACTCCCTTTTTTGCAAACATTTCTGACTTTTCCATTCAGGAGAGCGAGCATAGTGATCATAACCCTGTGTGCATGTCCACTTGTTGGCCTCGGACAGCCCAAACCAATAGGAGAGAACCCAGGGGGCCGCTGTCAACGACGGACGGTGGAAGGAGATTGAGGTGGGTACAGATTTCCCCAAACAAGTTTTGCGAATCCTTACTCTCCCAGTGTCATATAGAGTTTGCAACCTGTATAGGTAGTCTGGCCGGGCCATCAGACATTTTAGGGGCCTTTAATGTGATCTCTGGCGCAATTGCTAGCTTACTAAAGGCCCCGACGGTGCAGCAACCCTCTACAGTTCCGAGATGGTTTGACCCCGAATGCTCACGAGCCTCCAGGAATCTGAGAGTAGCCCTTGGCACGAAACCAAGAGACTCCTCCATTGTTAAGGCCTGTCGTAAACTCTATAAAGCTGCCCTGGCTACCCGTAAATCTGTATTGAAGGATGAAGCTTAGGCAAACCTTATAGAAGCCAGCACTCTGTCGAACAGCTCTGAGTTCTGGTGTATTGTTAACAACCCCTTTTTGGCAGGAGACGACACCAATCTCTTGGACTCGCACATTACTGAAGACAAATGGGTAAGGCATTTTGAGGACATGTTTCTGTCCGCTTCTGCCGTGAAGGTAGACCTGTGCCTAGTTGAAGAGATCCCCTACTTGGTTTTTACATCGGAGGAAGTTAGAGAAGGTATAGCAGGGTTGACAAAGAAGAAGGCCCAGGGCCCTGACGGGATATCACCGGACCTTTATACTTCAAATATGGACATCTGGGTACCGACCCTTACTGCGGTCATTAATGCCACAGCCGTGTGAGGTTGTCCGGCCTCCTGGGCTCTATCTACAATCGTACCAGTCTTCAAAAAGGGAGATCGGGATAGCGCCCATTGTTATAGGCCTATCTCTGTACTTGACTCAGTGTTAAAAGTGGTAGGCCGCATTGTTCTCAATAGGCTTTCCATCTGGGCAGAGGACAATAACATCCTGTCTGACGCCCAATATAGTTTCCCCTGGGTTGATCCACAGTGGACCAAAGCTTAAATTTGTACTTGGTAATCAACAAGTACACTGTTGCGCGCCCTGGCACTGTTTACCTAGCCTTCATGGATCTGACCTCAGCATTCAACATTGTCAATAGATCGAAGTTTTGGCAGATCATGTTGTCCCTAGGAGTTAGTCCAGACACTGTACGATTTTTGAGGGATTTACACAGAGACACCAAGGTGGTGGTCTGATATACTAAGGATCTGAGAGTCACCCGCCAGCTTAAAATTGAGAGAGGGGTTCGACAGGGGCGTATCTTGGCCCCCTTCCTTTTTAACCTGTATATCAATAACTTGGAGCAGAACCTCATAGAGATGAAAACTGACTGTCCACAAGTGGGCCAGCGGAGCCTACCAGTACTATTGTATGCTGACGACACCGTCCTCATGGCCAGGATAGCCAGGGGTTTGCAAACTTTATTGAATTCATTTGTCAACTTTATGGAGGACTTGGACCTGCTGGTGAATAACAATAAATCCTTTGTAATGCAAGTAGGCTCATTCCCCAATAAACTTTACACCTTTGTGGTGGGATCGACGCCGGTTGCTAAGACTGAGATCTTCTCATATTTGGGAGTAGTTTTCGAGGTTGCCATGACCTGGCGTCCTCACATCAATAGGAAATAAGGGGACTTTATCAGGGCCAATCTGCCATCTTTAATTTTGCGATACCAAAGGGGATGATGGACGGAGCGTTAGAGCAAATCAAACACTCACCCCCAGTCAACTGATCTGGGTTTAATCCATCATCATTCTTTAGCTCACTCCACCACTCCAGTTCAGACATGGCCATATGCAAATCAGTCTGACCCTGTGCCTCATGGGAACAGTCCAGCCCGAACTGCCAAGCCATGTCTTCCTGGACCAGAAACAAGCATCCTGGGACCGGTTTCGGGTTCAAAACCCTCATCAGCCAGGCTATCTTGAATCCAGTGGCAAAGTGAGCAAGGGACCCACGTCTGGGCATACCCTGCCAACTTAGGGCGAACAAAGCGATACCAAAGGGGATGATGGACGGAGCGTTAGAGCAAATCAAACACTCACCCCAGTCAACTGATCTGGGTTTAATCCATCATCATTCTTTAGCTCACTCCACCACCCCAGTTCAGACATGGCCATATGGAAATCAGTCTGACCCTGTGCCTCATGGGAACAGTCCAGCCCGAACTGCCAAGCCATGTCTTCCCTGGACCGGAAACAAGCATCCTGGGACCGGTTTCGGGTTCAAAACCCTCATCAGCCAGGCTATCTTGAATCCAGTGGCAAAGTGAGCAAGGGACCCATGTCTGGGCATACCCTGCCAACTTAGGGCGAACAAAGCGATACCAAAGGGGATGATGGACGGAGCGTTAGAGCAAATCAAACACTCACCCCCAGTCAACTGATCTGGGTTTAATCCATCATCATTCTTTAGCTCACTCCACCACCCCAGTACAGACATGGCCATATGCAAATCAGTCTGACCCTGTGCCTCATGGGAACAGTCCAGCCCGAACTGCCAAGCCATGTCTTCCTGGACCGGAAACAAGCATCCTGGGATCGGTTTCGGGTTCAAACCCCTCATCAGCCAGGCTATCTTGAATCCAGTGGCAAAGTGAGCAAGGGACCCACGTCTGGGCATACCCTGCCAACTTAGGGCGAACAAAGCGATACTCAAAGGGGATGATGGACGGAGCGTTAGAGCAAATCAAACACTCACCCCCAGTCAACTGATCTGGGTTTAATCCATCATCATTCTTTAGCTCACTCCACCACCCCAGTTCAGACATGGCCATATGCAAATCAGTCTGACCCCGTGCCTCATGGGAACAGTCCAGCCCGAACTGGCAAGCTATGTCTTCCCTGGACCGGAAACAAGCATCCTGGGACCGGTTTCGGGTTCAAAACCCTCATCAGCCAGGCTATCTTGAATCCAGTGGCAAAGTGAGCAAGGGACCCATGTCTGGGCATACCCTGCCAACTTAGGGGCGAACAAAGCGATACCAAAGGGGATGATGGACGGAGCGTTAGAGCAAATCAAACACTCACCCCCAGTCAACTGATCTGGGTTTAATCCATCATCATTCTTTAGCTCACTCCACCACCCCAGTACAGACATGGCCATATGCAAATCAGTCTAACCCTGTGCCTCATGGGAACAGTCCAGCCCGAACTGCCAAGCCATGTCTTCCCTGGACCGGAAACAAGCATCCTGGGATCGGTTTCGGGTTCAAACCCCTCATCAGCCAGGCTATCTTGAATCCAGTGGCAAAGTGAGCAAGGGACCCACGTCTGGGCATACCCTGCCAACTTAGGGCGAACAAAGCGATACCAAAGGGGATGATGGACGGAGCGTTAGAGCAAATCAAACACTCACCCCCAGTCAACTGATCTGGGTTTAATCCATCATCATTCTTTAGCTCACTTCACCACCCCAGTTCAGACATGGCCATATGCAAATCAGTCTGACCCTGTGCCTCATGGGAACAGTCCAGCCCGAACTGGCAAGCTATGTCTTCCCTGGACCGGAAACAAGCATCCTGGGACCGGTTTCGGGTTCAAAACCCTCATCAGCCAGGCTATCTTGAATCCAGTGGCAAAGTGAGCAAGGGACCCACGTCTGGGCATACTCCTGCCAACTTAGGGCGAACAAAGCGATACCAAAGGGGATGATGGATGGAGCGTTAGAGCAAATCAAACACTCACCCCCAGTCAACTGATCTGGGTTTAATCCATCATCATTCTTTAGCTCACTCCACACCCCAGTTCAGACATGGCCATATGCAAATCAGTCTGACCCTGTGCCTCATGGGAACAGTTCAGCCCGAACTGCCAAGCCATGTCTTCCCTGGACCAGAAACAAGCATCCTGGGACCGGTTTCGGGTTCAAAACCCTCATCAGCCAGGCTATCTTGAATCCAGTGGCAAAGTGAGCAAGGGACCCACGTCTGGGCATACCCTGCCAACTTAGGGCGAACAAAGCGATACCAAAGGGGATGATGGACGGAGCGTTAGAGCAAATCAAACACTCACCCCCAGTCAACTGATCAGGGTTTAATCCATCATCATTCTTTAGCTCACTCCACCACCCCAGTTCAGACATGGCCATATGCAAATCAGTCTGACCCTGTGCCTCATGGGAACAGTCCAGCCCGAACTGCCAAGCCATGTCTTCCCTGGACCGGAAACAAGCATTCTGGGACCGGTTTCGGGTTCAAACCCTCATCAGCCAGGCTATCTTGAATCCAGTGGCAAAGTGAGCAAGGGACCCATGCCTGGGCATACCCTGCCAACTTAGGGCGAACAAAGCGATACCAAAGGGGATGATGGACGGAGCGTTAGAGCAAATCAAACACTCACCCCCAGTCAACTGATCTGGGTTTAATCCATCATCATTCTTTAGCTCACTCCACCACCCCAGTACAGACATGGCCATATGCAAATCAGTCTGACCCTGTGCCTCATGGGAACAGTCCAGCCCGAACTGCCAAGCCATGTCTTCCCTGGACCGGAAACAAGCATCCTGGGATCGGTTTCGGGTTCAAACCCCTCATCAGCCAGGCTATCTTGAATCCAGTGGCAAAGTGAGCAAGGGACCCACGTCTGGGCATACCCTGCCAACTTAGGGCAAACAAAGCGATACCAAAGGGGATGATGGACAGAGCGTTAGAGCAAATCAAACACTCACCCCCAGTCAACTGATCTGGGTTTAATCCATCATCATTCTTTAGCTCACTCCACCACCCCAGTTCAGACATGGCCATATGCAAATCAGTCTGACCCTGTGCCTCATGGGAACAGTCCAGCCCGAACTGGCAAGCTATGTCTTCCCTGGACCGGAAACAAGCATCCTGGGACCGGTTTCGGGTTCAAAACCCTCATCAGCCAGGCTATCTTGAATCCAGTGGCAAAGTGAGCAAGGGACCCACGTCTGGGCATACCCTGCCAACTTAGGGCGAACAAAGCGATACCAAAGGGGATGATGGACGGAGCGTTAGAGCAAATCAAACACTCACCCCCAGTCAACTGATCTGGGTTTAATCCATCATCATTCTTTAGCTCACTCCCACCACCCCAGTTCAGACATGGCCATATGCAAATCAGTCTGACCCTGTGCCTCATGGGCACAGTCCAGCCCGAACTGCCAAGCCATGTCTTCCCTGGACCGGAAACAAGCATCCTGGGACCGGTTTCGGGTTCAAAACCCTCATCAGCCAGGTATCTTGAATCCAGTGGCAAAGTGAGCAAGGGACCCACGTCTGGGCATACCCTGCCAACTTAGGGCGAACAAAGCGATACTCAAAGGGGATGATGGACGGAGCGTTAGAGCAAATCAAACACTCACCCCCAGTCAACTGATCTGGGTTTAATCCATCATCATTCTTTAGCTCACTCCGCCACCCCAGTTCAGACATGGCCATATGCAAATCAGTCTGACCCTGTGCCTCATGGGAACAGTCCAGCCCGAACTGCCAAGCCATGTCTTCCCTGGACCGGAAACAAGCATCCTGGGACCGGTTTCGGGTTCAAAACCCTCATCAGCCAGGCTATCTTGAATCCAGTGGCAAAGTGAGCAAGGGACCCACGTCTGGGCATACCCTGCCAACTTAGGGCGAACAAAGCGATACCAAAGGGGATGATGGACGGAGCGTTAGAGCAAATCAAACACTCACCCCCAGTCAACTGATCTGGGTTTAATCCATCATCATTCTTTAGCTCACTCCACCACCCCAGTTCAGACATGGCCATATGCAAATCAGTCTGACCCTGTGCCTCATGGGAACAGTCCAGCCCGAACTGCCAAGCCATGTCTTCCTGGACCGGAAACAAGCATCCTGGGACCGGTTTCGGGTTCAAAACCCTCATCAGCCAGGCTATCTTGAATCCAGTGGCAAAGTGAGCAAGGGACCCATGTCTGGGCATTCCCTGCCAACTTAGGGCGAACAAAGCGATACCAAAGGGGATGATGGACGGAGCGTTAGAGCAAATCAAACACTCACCCCCAGTCAACTGATCTGGGTTTAATCCATCATCATTCTTTAGCTCACTCCACCACCCCAGTACAGACATGGCCATATGCAAATCAGTCTGACCCTGTGCCTCATGGGAACAGTCCAGCCCGAACTGCCAAGCCATGTCTTCCCTGGACCGGAAACAAGCATCCTGGGATCGGTTTCGGGTTCAAACCCCTCATCAGCCATGCTATCTTGAATCCAGTGGCAAAGTGAGCAAGGGACCCACGTCTGGGCATACCCTGCCAACTTAGGGCGAACAAAGCGATACCAAAGGGGATGATGGACGGAGCGTTAGAGCAAATCAAACACTCACCCCCAGTCAACTGATCTGGGTTTAATCCATCATCATTCTTTAGCTCACTCCACCACCCCAGTTCAGACATGGCCATATGCAAATCAGTCTGACCCTGTGCCTCATGGGAACAGTCCAGCCCGAACTGGCAAGCTATGTCTTCCCTGGACCGGAAACAAGCATCCTGGGACCGGTTTCGGGTTCAAAACCCTCATCAGCCAGGCTATCTTGAATACAGTGGCAAAGTGAGCAAGGGACCCACGTCTGGGCATACCCTGCCAACTTAGGGCGAACAAAGCGATACCAAAGGGGATGATGGACGGAGCGTTAGAGCAAATCAAACACTCACACCCAGTCAACTGATCTGGGTTTAATCCATCATCATTCTTTAGCTCACTCCACCACCCCAGTTCAGACATGGCCATATGCAAATCAGTCTGACCCTGTGCCTCATGGGAACAGTCCAGCCCGAACTGCCAAGCCATGTCTTCCTTGGACCGGAAACAAGCATCCTGGGACCGGTTTCGGGTTCAAAACCCTCATCAGCCAGGCTATCTTGAATCCAGTGGCAAAGTGAGCAAGGGACCCACGTCTCGGCATACCCTGCCAACTTAGGGCGAACAAAGCGATACCAAAGGGGATGATGGACGGAGCGTTAGAGCAAATCAAACACTCACCCCCAGTCAACTGATCTGGGTTTAATCCATCATCATTCTTTAGCTCACTCCACCACCCCAGTTCAGACATGGCCATATGCAAATCAGTCTGACCCTGTGCCTCATGGGAACAGTCCAGCCCGAACTGCCAAGCCATGTCTTCCCTGGACCGGAAACAAGCATCCTGGGACCGGTTTCGGGTTCAAAACCCTCATCAGCCAGGCTATCTTGAATCCAGTGGCAAAGTGAGCAAGGGACCCACGTCTGGGCATACCCTGCCAACTTAGGGCGAACAAAGCGATACCAAAGGGGATGATGGACGGAGCGTTAGAGCAAATCAAACACTCACCCCCAGTCAACTGATCTGGGTTTAATCCATCATCATTCTTTAGCTCACTCCGCCACCCCAGTTCAGACATGGCCATATGCAAATCAGTCTGACCCTGTGCCTCATGGGAACAGTCCAGCCCGAACTGCCAAGCCATGTCTTCCCTGGACCGGAAACAAGCATCCTGGGACCGGTTTCGGGTTCAAAACCCTCATCAGCCAGGCTATCTTGAATCCAGTGGTAAAGTGCGCAAGGGACCCACGTCTGGGCATACCCTGCCAACTTAGAGGCGAACAAAGCGATACCAAAGGGGATGATGGACGGAGCGTTAGAGCAAATCAAACACTCACCCCCAGTCAACTGATCTGGGTTTAATCCATCATCATTCTTTAGCTCACTCCACCACCCCAGTTCAGACATGGCCATATGCAAATCAGTCTGACCCTGTGCCTCATGGGAACAGTCCAGCCCGAACTGGCAAGCTATGTCTTCCCTGGACCGGAAACAAGCATCCTGGGACCGGTTTCGGGTTCAAAACCCTCATCAGCCAGGCTATCTTGAATCCAGTGGCAAAGTGAGCAAGGGACCCACGTCTGGGCATACCCTGCCAACTTAGGGCGAACAAAGCGATACCAAAGGGGATGATGGACGGAGCGTTAGAGCAAATCAAACACTCACCCCCAGTCAACTGATCTGGGTTTAATCCATCATCATTCTTTATCTCACTCCACCACCCCAGTTCAGACATGGCCATATGCAAATCAGTCTGACCCTGTGCCTCATGGGAACAGTCCAGCCCGAACTGCCAAGCCATGTCTTCCTTGGACCGGAAACAAGCATCCTGGGACCGGTTTCGGGTTCAAAACCCTCATCAGCCAGGCTATCTTGAATCCAGTGGCAAAGTGAGCAAGGGACCCACGTCTCGGCATACCCTGCCAACTTAGGGCGAACAAAGCGATACCAAAGGGGATGATGGACAGAGCGTTAGAGCAAATCAAACACTCACCCCCAGTCAACTGATCTGGGTTTAATCCATCATCATTCTTTAGCTCACTCCACCACCCCAGTTCAGACATGGCCATATGCAAATCAGTCTGACCCTGTGCCTCATGAGAACAGTCCAGCCCGAACTGCCAAGCCATGTCTTCCCTGGACCAGAAACAAGCATCCTGGGACCGGTTTCGGGTTCAAAACCCTCATCAGCCAGGCTATCTTGAATCCAGTGGCAAAGTGAGCAAGGGACCCACGCTCTGGGCATACCCTGCCAACTTAGGGCGAACAAGCGATACCAAAGGGGATGATGGACGGAGCGTTAGAGCAAATCAAACACTCACCCCCAGTCAACTGATCTGGGTTTAATCCATCATCATTCTTTAGCTCACTCCACCACCCCAGTTCAGACATGGCCATATGCAAATCAGTCTGACCCTGTGCCTCATGGGAACAGTCCAGCCCGAACTGCCAAGCCATGTCTTCCCTGGACCGGAAACAAGCATCCTGGGACCGGTTTCGGGTTCAAAACCCTCATCAGCCAGGCTATCTTGAATCCAGTGGCAAAGTGAGCAAGGGACCCATGTCTGGGCATACCCTGCCAACTTAGGGCGAACAAAGCGATACCAAAGGGGATGATGGACGGAGCGTTAGAGCAAATCAAACACTCACCCCCAGTCAACTGATCTGGGTTTAATCCATCATCATTCTTTAGCTCACTCCACCACCCCAGTACAGACATGGCCATATGCAAATCAGTCTGACCCTGTGCCTCATGGGAACAGTCCAGCCCGAACTGCCAAGCCATGTCTTCCCTGGACCGGAAACAAGCATCCTGGGATCGGTTTCGGGTTCAAACCCCTCATCAGCCAGGCTATCTTGAATCCAGTGGCAAAGTGAGCAAGGGACCCACGTCTGGGCATACCCTGCCAACTTAGGGCGAACAAAGCGATACCAAAGGGGATGATGGACGGAGCGTTAGAGCAAATCAAACACTCACCCCCAGTCAACTGATCTGGGTTTAATCCATCATCATTCTTTAGCTCACTCCACCACCCCAGTTCAGACATGGCCATATGCAAATCAGTCTGACCCTGTGCCTCATGGGAACAGTCCAGCCCGAACTGGCAAGCTATGTCTTCCCTGGACCGGAAACAAGCATCCTGGGATCGGTTTCGGGTTCAAAACCCTCATCAGCCAGGCTATCTTGAATCCAGTGGCAAAGTGAGCAAGGGACCCACGTCTGGGCATACCCTGCCAACTTAGGGCGAACAAGGCGATACCAAAGGGGATGATGGACGGAGCGTTAGAGCAAATCAAACACTCACCCCCAGTCAACTGATCTGGGTTTAATCCATCATCATTCTTTAGCTCACTCCACCACCCCAGTTCAGACATGGCCATATGCAAATCAGTCTGACCCTGTGCCTCATGGGAACAGTCCAGCCCGAACTGCCAAGCCATGTCTTCCTTGGACCGGAAACAAGCATCCTGGGACCCGTTTCGGGTTCAAAACCCTCATCAGCCAGGCTATCTTGAATCCAGTGGCAAAGTGAGCAAGGGACCCACGTCTCGGCATACCCTGCCAACTTAGGGCGAACAAAGTGATACCAAAGGGAATGATGGACGGAGCGTTAGAGCAAATCAAACACTCACCCCCAGTCAACTGATCTGGGTTTAATCCATCATCATTCTTTAGCTCACTCCACCACCCCAGTTCAGACATGGCCATATGCAAATCAGTCTGACCCTGTGCCTCATGGGAACAGTCCAGCCCGAACTGCCAAGCCATGTCTTCCTGGACCGGAAACAAGCATCCTGGGACCGGTTTCGGGTTCAAAACCCTCATCAGCCAGGCTATCTTGAATCCAGTGGCAAAGTGAGCAAGGGACCCACGTCTGGGCATACCCTGCCAACTTAGGGCGAACAAAGCGATACCAAAGGGGATGATGGACGGAGCGTTAGAGCAAATCAAACACTCACCCCCAGTCAACTGATCTGGGTTTAATCCATCATCATTCTTTAGCTCACTCCGCCACCCCAGTTCAGACATGGCCATATGCAAATCAGTCTGACCCTGTGCCTCATGGGAACAGTCCAGCCCGAACTGCCAAGCCATGTCTTCCCTGGACCGGAAACAAGCATCCTGGGACCGGTTTCGGGTTCAAAACCCTCATCAGCCAGGCTATCTTGAATCCAGTGGCAAAGTGAGCAAGGGACCCACGTCTGGGCATACCCTGCCAACTTAGGGCGAACAAAGCGATACCAAAGGGGATGATGGACGGAGCGTTAGAGCAAATCAAACACTCACCCCCAGTCAACTGATCTGGGTTTAATCCATCATCATTCTTTAGCTCACTCCACCACCCCAGTTCAGACATGCCATATGCAAATCAGTCTGACCCTGTGCCTCATGGGAACAGTCCAGCCCGAACTGCCAAGCCATGTCTTCCCCGGACCGGAAACAAGCATCCTGGGACCGGTTTCGGGTTCAAAACCCTCATCAGCCAGGCTATCTTGAATCCAGTGGCAAAGTGAGCAAGGGACCCATGTCTGGGCATACCCTGCCAACTTAGGGCGAACAAAGCGATACCAAAGGGGATGATGGACGGAGCGTTAGAGCAAATCAAACACTCACCCCGAGTCAACTGATCTGGGTTTAATCCATCATCATTCTTTAGCTCACTCCACCACCCCAGTACAGACATGGCCATATGCAAATCAGTCTGACCCTGTGCCTCATGGGAACAGTCCAGCCCGAACTGCCAAGCCATGTCTTCCCTGGACCGGAAACAAGCATCCTGGGATCGGTTTCGGGTTCAAACCCCTCATCAGCCAGGCTATCTTGAATCCAGTGGCAAAGTGAGCAAGGGACCCACGTCTGGGCATACCCTGCCAACTTAGGGCGAACAAAGCGATACCAAAGGGGATGATGGACGGAGCGTTAGAGCAAATCAAACACTCACCCCCAGTCAACTGATCTGGATTTAATCCATCATCATTCTTTAGCTCACTCCACCACCCCAGTTCAGACATGGCCATATGCAAATCAGTCTGACCCTGTGCCTCATGGGAACAGTCCAGCCCAAACTGGCAAGCTATGTCTTCCCTGGACCGGAAACAAGCATCCTGGGACCGGTTTCGGGTTCAAAACCCTCATCAGCCAGGCTATCTTGAATCCAGTGGCAAAGTGAGCAAGGGACCCACGTCTGGGCATACCCTGCCAACTTAGGGCGAACAAAGCGATACCAAAGGGGATGATGGACGGAGCGTTAGAGCAAATCAAACACTCACCCCCAGTCAACTGATCTGGGTTTAATCCATCATCATTCTTTAGCTCACTCCACCACCCCAGTTCAGACATGGCCATATGCAAATCAGTCTGACCCTGTGCCTCATGGGAACAGTCCAGCCCGAACTGCCAAGCCATGTCTTCCTTGGACCGGAAACAAGCATCCTGGGACCGGTTTCGGGTTCAAAACCCTCATCAGCCAGGCTATCTTGAATCCAGTGGCAAAGTGAGCAAGGGACCCACGTCTCGGCATACCCTGCCAACTTAGGGCGAACAAAGCGATACCAAAGGGGATGATGGACGGAGCGTTAGAGCAAATCAAACACTCACCCCCAGTCAACTGATCTGGGTTTAATCCATCATCATTCTTTAGCTCACTCCACCACCCCAGTTCAGACATGGCCATATGCAAATCAGTCTGACCCTGTGCCTCATGAGAACAGTCCAGCCCGAACTGCCAAGCCATGTCTTCCCTGGACCAGAAACAAGCATCCTGGGACCGGTTTCGGGTTCAAAACCCTCATCAGCCAGGCTATCTTGAATCCAGTGGCAAAGTGAGCAAGGGACCCACGTCTGGGCATACCCTGCCAACTTAGGGCGAACAAAGCGATACCAAAGGGGATGATGGACGGAGCGTTAGAGCAAATCAAACACTCACCCCCAGTCAACTGATCTGGGTTTAATCCATCATCATTCTTTAGCTCACTCCACCACCCCAGTTCAGACATGGCCATATGCAAATCAGTCTGACCCTGTGCCTCATGGGAACAGTCCAGCCCGAACTGCCAAGCCATGTCTTCCCTGGACCGGAAACAAGCATCCTGGGACCGGTTTCGGGTTCAAAACCCTCATCAGCCAGGCTATCTTGAATCCAGTGGCAAAGTGAGCAAGGGACCCATGTCTGGGCATACCCTGCCAACTTAGGGCGAACAAAGCGATACCAAAGGGGATGATGGACGGAGCGTTAGAGCAAATCAAACACTCACCCCCAGTCAACTGATCTGGGTTTAATCCATCATCATTCTTTAGCTCACTCCACCACCCCAGTACAGACATGGCCATATGCAAATCAGTCTGACCCTGTGCCTCATGGGAACAGTCCAGCCCGAACTGCCAAGCCATGTCTTCCCTGGACCGGAAACAAGCATCCTGGGATCGGTTTCGGGTTCAAACCCCTCATCAGCCAGGCTATCTTGAATCCAGTGGCAAAGTGAGCAAGGGACCCACGTCTGGGCATACCCTGCCAACTTAGGGCGAACAAAGCGATACCAAAGGGGATGATGGACGGAGCGTTAGAGCAAATCAAACACTCACCCCCAGTCAACTGATCTGGGTTTAATCCATCATCATTCTTTAGCTCACTCCACCACCCCAGTTCAGACATGGCCATATGCAAATCAGTCTGACCCTGTGCCTCATGGGAACAGTCCAGCCCGAACTGGCAAGCTATGTCTTCCCTGGACCGGAAACAAGCATCCTGGGATCGGTTTCGGGTTCAAAACCCTCATCAGCCAGGCTATCTTGAATCCAGTGGCAAAGTGAGCAAGGGACCCACGTCTGGGCATACCCTGCCAACTTAGGGCGAACAAGGCGATACCAAAGGGGATGATGGACGGAGCGTTAGAGCAAATCAAACACTCACCCCCAGTCAACTGATCTGGGTTTAATCCATCATCATTCTTTAGCTCACTCCCACCACCCCAGTTCAGACATGGCCATATGCAAATCAGTCTGACCCTGTGCCTCATGGGAACAGTCCAGCCCGAACTGCCAAGCCATGTCTTCCTTGGACCGGAAACAAGCATCCTGGGACCCGTTTCGGGTTCAAAACCCTCATCAGCCAGGCTATCTTGAATCCAGTGGCAAAGTGAGCAAGGGACCCACGTCTCGGCATACCCTGCCAACTTAGGGCGAACAAAGCGATACCAAAGGGGAATGATGGACGGAGCGTTAGAGCAAATCAAACACTCACCCCCAGTCAACTGATCTGGGTTTAATCCATCATCATTCTTTAGCTCACTCCACCACCCCAGTTCAGACATGGCCATATGCAAATCAGTCTGACCCTGTGCCTCATGGGAACAGTCCAGCCCGAACTGCCAAGCCATGTCTTCCCTGGACCGGAAACAAGCATCCTGGGACCGGTTTCGGGTTCAAAACCCTCATCAGCCAGGCTATCTTGAATCCAGTGGCAAAGTGAGCAAGGGACCCACGTCTGGGCATACCCTGCCAACTTAGGGCGAACAAAGCGATACCAAAGGGGATGATGGACGGAGCGTTAGAGCAAATCAAACACTCACCCCCAGTCAACTGATCTGGGTTTAATCCATCATCATTCTTTAGCTCACTCCGCCACCCCAGTTCAGACATGGCCATATGCAAATCAGTCTGACCCTGTGCCTCATGGGAACAGTCCAGCCCGAACTGCCAAGCCATGTCTTCCCTGGACCGGAAACAAGCATCCTGGGACCGGTTTCGGGTTCAAAACCCTCATCAGCCAGGCTATCTTGAATCCAGTGGCAAAGTGAGCAAGGGACCCACGTCTGGGCATACCCTGCCAACTTAGGGCGAACAAAGCGATACCAAAGGGGATGATGGACGGAGCGTTAGAGCAAATCAAACACTCACCCCCAGTCAACTGATCTGGGTTTAATCCATCATCATTCTTTAGCTCACTCCACCACCCCAGTTCAGACATGGCCATATGCAAATCAGTCTGACCCTGTGCCTCATGGGAACAGTCCAGCCCGAACTGCCAAGCCATGTCTTCCCTGGACCAGAAACAAGCATCCTGGGACCGGTTTCGGGTTCAAAACCCTCATCAGCCAGGCTATCTTGAATCCAGTGGCAAAGTGAGCAAGGGACCCATGTCTGGGCATACCCTGCCAACTTAGGGCGAACAAAGCGATACCAAAGGGGATGATGGACGGAGCGTTAGAGCAAATCAAACACTCACCCGAGTCAACTGTTCTGGGTTTAATCCATCATCATTCTTTAGCTCACTCCACCACCCCAGTACAGACATGGCCATATGCAAATCAGTCTGACCCTGTGCCTGATGGGAACAGTCCGGCCCGAACTGCCAAGCCATGTCTTCCCTGGACCGGAAACAAGCATCCTGGGATCGGTTTCGGGTTCAAACCCCTCATCAGCCAGGTTATCTTGAATCCAGTGGCAAAGTGAGCAAGGGACCCACGTCTGGGCATACCCTGCCAACTTAGGGCGAACAAAGCGATACCAAAGGGGATGATGGACGGAGCGTTAGAGCAAATCAAACACTCACCCCCAGTCAACTGATCTGGGTTTAATCCATCATCATTCTTTAGCTCACTCCACCACCCCAGTTCAGACATGGCCATATGCAAATCAGTCTGACCCTGTGCCTCATGGGAACAGTCCAGCCCGAACTGGCAAGCTATGTCTTCCCTGGACCGGAAACAAGCATCCTGGGACCGGTTTCGGGTTCAAAACCCTCATCAGCCAGGCTATCTTGAATCCAGAGGCAAAGTGTGCAAGGGACCCACGTCTGGGCATACCCTGCCAACTTAGGGCGAACAAAGCGATACCAAAGGGGATGATGGACGGAGCGTTAGAGCAAATCAAACACTCACACCCAGTCAACTGATCTGGGTTTAATCCATCATCATTCTTTAGCTCACTCCACCACCCCAGTTCAGACATGGCCATATGCAAATCAGTCTGACCCTGTGCCTCATGGGAACAGTCCAGCCCGAACTGCCAAGCCATGTCTTCCTTGGACCGGAAACAAGCATCCTGGGACCGGTTTCGGGTTTAAAACCCTCATCAGCCAGGCTATCTTGAATCCAGTGGCAAAGTGAGCAAGGGACCCACGTCTCGGCATACCCTGCCAACTTAGGGCGAACAAAGCGATACCAAAGGGGATGATGGACGGAGCGTTAGAGCAAATCAAACACTCACCCCCAGTCAACTGATCTGGGTTTAATCCATCATCATTCTTTAGCTCACTCCCACCACCCCAGTTCAGACATGGCCATATACAAATCAGTCTGACCCTGTGCCTCATGGGAACAGTCCAGCCCGAACTGCCAAGCCATGTCTTCCCTGGACCGGAAACAAGCATCCTGGGACCGGTTTCGGGTTCAAAACCCTCATCAGCCAGGCTATCTTGAATCCAGTGGCAAAGTGAGCAAGGGACCCACGTCTGGGCATACCCTGCCAACTTAGGGCGAACAAAGCGATACCAAAGGGGATGATGGACGGAGCGTTAGAGCAAATCAAACACTCACCCCCAGTCAACTGATCTGGGTTTAATCCATCATCATTCTTTAGCTCACTCCGCCACCCCAGTTCAGACATGGCCATATGCAAATCAGTCTGACCCTGTGCCTCATGGGAACAGTCCAGCCCGAACTGCCAAGCCATGTCTTCCCTGGACCGGAAACAAGCATCCTGGGACCGGTTTCGGGTTCAAAACCCTCATCAGCCAGGCTATCTTGAATCCAGTGGCAAAGTGAGCAAGGGACCCACGTCTGGGCATACCCTGCCAACTTAGGGGCGAACAAAGCGATACCAAAGGGGATGATGGACGGAGCGTTAGAGCAAATCAAACACTCACCCCCAGTCAACTGATCTGGGTTTAATCCATCATCATTCTTTAGCTCACTCCACCACCCCAGTTCAGACATGGCCATATGCAAATCAGTCTGACCCTGTGCCTCATGGGAACAGTCCAGCCCGAACTGCCAAGCCATGTCTTCCCTGGACCGGGAAACAAGCATCCTGGGACCGGTTTCGGGTTCAAAACCCTCATCAGCCAGGCTATCTTGAATCCAGTGGCAAAGTGAGCAAGGGACCCACGTCTGGGCATACCCTGCCAACTTAGGGCGAACAAGCGATACCAAAGGGGATGATGGACGGAGCGTTAGAGCAAATCAAACACTCACCCCCAGTCAACTGATCTGGGTTTAATCCATCATCATTCTTTAGCTCACTCCACCACCCCAGTTCAGACATGGCCATATGCAAATCAGTCTGACCCTGTGCCTCATGGGAACAGTCCAGCCCGAACTGCCAAGCCATGTCTTCCCTGGACCGGAAACAAGCATCCTGGGACCGGTTTCGGGTTCAAAACCCTCATCAGCCAGGCTATCTTGAATCCAGTGGCAAAGTGAGCAAGGGACCCATGTCTGGGCATACCCTGCCAACTTAGGGCGAACAAAGCGATACCAAAGGGGATGATGGACGGAGCGTTAGAGCAAATCAAACACTCACCCCGAGTCAACTGATCTGGGTTTAATCCATCATCATTCTTTAGCTCACTCCACCACCCCAGTACAGACATGGCCATATGCAAATCAGTCTGACCCTGTGCCTCATGGGAACAGTCCAGCCCGAACTGCCAAGCCATGTCTTCCCTGGACCGGAAACAAGCATCCTGGGATCGGTTTCGGGTTCAAACCCCTCATCAGCCAGGCTATCTTGAATCCAGTGGCAAAGTGAGCAAGGGACCCACGTCTGGGCATACCCTGCCAACTTAGGGCGAACAAAGCGATACCAAAGGGGATGATGGACGGAGCGTTAGAGCAAATCAAACACTCACACCCAGTCAACTGATCTGGGTTTAATCCATCATCATTCTTTAGCTCACTCCACCACCCCAGTTCAGACATGGCCATATGCAAATCAGTCTGACCCTGTGCCTCATGGGAACAGTCCAGCCCGAACTGCCAAGCCATGTCTTCCTTGGACCGGAAACAAGCATCCTGGGACCGGTTTCGGGTTTAAAACCCTCATCAGCCAGGCTATCTTGAATCCAGTGGCAAAGTGAGCAAGGGACCCACGTCTCGGCATACCCTGCCAACTTAGGGCGAACAAAGCGATACCAAAGGGGATGATGGACGGAGCGTTAGAGCAAATCAAACACTCACCCCCAGTCAACTGATCTGGGTTTAATCCATCATCATTCTTTAGCTCACTCCACCACCCCAGTTCAGACATGGCCATATACAAATCAGTCTGACCCTGTGCCTCATGGGAACAGTCCAGCCCGAACTGCCAAGCCATGTCTTCCCTGGACCGGAAACAAGCATCCTGGAACCGGTTTCGGGTTCAAAACCCTCATCAGCCAGGCTATCTTGAATCCAGTGGCAAAGTGAGCAAGGGACCCACGTCTGGGCATACCCTGCCAACTTAGGGCGAACAAAGCGATACCAAAGGGGATGATGGACGGAGCGTTAGAGCAAATCAAACACTCACCCCCAGTCAACTGATCTGGGTTTAATCCATCATCATTCTTTAGCTCACTCCGCCACCCCAGTTCAGACATGGCCATATGCAAATCAGTCTGACCCTGTGCCTCATGGGAACAGTCCAGCCCGAACTGCCAAGCCATGTCTTCCCTGGACCGGAAACAAGCATCCTGGGACCGGTTTCGGGTTCAAAACCCTCATCAGCCAGGCTATCTTGAATCCAGTGGCAAAGTGAGCAAGGGACCCACGTCTGGGCATACCCTGCCAACTTAGGGCGAACAAAGCGATACCAAAGGGGATGATGGACGGAGCGTTAGAGCAAATCAAACACTCACCCCCAGTCAACTGATCTGGGTTTAATCCATCATCATTCTTTAGCTCACTCCACCACCCCAGTTCAGACATGGCCATATGCAAATCAGTCTGACCCTGTGCCTCATGGGAACAGTCCAGCCCGAACTGCCAAGCCATGTCTTCCCTGGACCGGAAACAAGCATCCTGGGACCGGTTTCGGGTTCAAAACCCTCATCAGCCAGGCTATCTTGAATCCAGTGGCAAAGTGAGCAAGGGACCCACGTCTGGGCATACCCTGCCAACTTAGGGCGAACAAAGCGATACCAAAGGGGATGATGGACGGAGCGTTAGAGCAAATCAAACACTCACCCCCAGTCAACTGATCTGGGTTTAATCCATCATCATTCTTTAGCTCACTCCACCACCCCAGTTCAGACATGGCCATATGCAAATCAGTCTGACCCTGTGCCTCATGGGAACAGTCCAGCCCGAACTGCCAAGCCATGTCTTCCCTGGACCGGAAACAAGCATCCTGGGACCGGTTTCGGGTTCAAAACCCTCATCAGCCAGGCTATCTTGAATCCAGTGGCAAAGTGAGCAAGGGACCCATGTCTGGGCATACCCTGCCAACTTAGGGCGAACAAAGCGATACCAAAGGGGATGATGGACGGAGCGTTAGAGCAAATCAAACACTCACCCCGAGTCAACTGATCTGGGTTTAATCCATCATCATTCTTTAGCTCACTCCACCACCCCAGTACAGACATGGCCATATGCAAATCAGTCTGACCCTGTGCCTCATGGGAACAGTCCAGCCCGAACTGCCAAGCCATGTCTTCCCTGGACCGGAAACAAGCATCCTGGGATCGGTTTCGGGTTCAAACCCCTCATCAGCCAGGCTATCTTGAATCCAGTGGCAAAGTGAGCAAGGGACCCACGTCTGGGCATACCCTGCCAACTTAGGGCGAACAAAGCGATACCAAAGGGGATGATGGACGGAGCGTTAGAGCAAATCAAACACTCACCCCCAGTCAACTGATCTGGGTTTAATCCATCATCATTCTTTAGCTCACTCCACCACCCCAGTTCAGACATGGCCATATGCAAATCAGTCTGACCCTGTGCCTCATGGGAACAGTCCAGCCCGAACTGGCAAGCTATGTCTTCCCTGGACCGGAAACAAGCATCCTGGGACCGGTTTCGGGTTCAAAACCCTCATCAGCCAGGCTATCTTGAATCCAGAGGCAAAGTGAGCAAGGGACCCACGTCTGGGCATACCCTGCCAACTTAGAGGCGAACAAAGCGATACCAAAGGGGATGATGGACGGAGCGTTAGAGCAAATCAAACACTCACACCCAGTCAACTGATCTGGGTTTAATCCATCATCATTCTTTAGCTCACTCCACCACCCCAGTTCAGACATGGCCATATGCAAATCAGTCTGACCCTGTGCCTCATGGGAACAGTCCAGCCCGAACTGCCAAGCCATGTCTTCCTTGGACCGGAAACAAGCATCCTGGGACCGGTTTCGGGTTCAAAACCCTCATCAGCCAGGCTATCTTGAATCCAGTGGCAAAGTGAGCAAGGGACCCACGTATCGGCATACCCTGCCAACTTAGGGCGAACAAAGCGATACCAAAGGGGATGATGGACGGAGCGTTAGAGCAAATCAAACACTCACCCCCAGTCAACTGATCTGGGTTTAATCCATCATCATTCTTTAGCTCACTCCACCACCCCAGTTCAGACATGGCCATATACAAATCAGTCTGACCCTGTGCCTCATGGGAACAGTCCAGCCCGAACTGCCAAGCCATGTCTTCCCTGGACCGGAAACAAGCATCCTGGGGACCGGTTTCGGGTTCAAAACCCTCATCAGCCAGGCTATCTTGAATCCAGTGGCAAAGTGAGCAAGGGACCCACGTCTGGGCATACCCTGCCAACTTAGGGCGAACAAAGCGATGCCAAAGGGGATGATGGACGGAGCGTTAGAGCAAATCAAACACTCACCCCCAGTCAACTGATCTGGGTTTAATCCATCATCATTCTTTAGCTCACTCCGCCACCCCAGTTCAGACATGGCCATATGCAAATCAGTCTGACCCTGTGCCTCATGGGAACAGTCCAGCCCGAACTGCCAAGCCATGTCTTCCCTGGACCGGAAACAAGCATCCTGGGACCGGTTTCGGGTTCAAAACCCTCATCAGCCAGGCTATCTTGAATCCAGTGGCAAAGTGAGCAAGGGACCCACGTCTGGGCATACCCTGCCAACTTAGGGCGAACAAAGCGATACCAAAGGGGATGATGGACGGAGCGTTAGAGCAAATCAAACACTCACCCCCAGTCAACTGATCTGGGTTTAATCCATCATCATTCTTTAGCTCACTCCATCACCCCAGTTCAGACATGGCCATATGCAAATCAGTCTGACCCTGTGCCTCATGGGAACAGTCCAGCCCGAACTGCCAAGCCATGTCTTCCCTGGACCGGAAACAAGCATCCTGGGACCGGTTTCGGGTTCAAAACCCTCATCAGCCAGGCTATCTTGAATCCAGTGGCAAAGTGAGCAAGGGACCCACGTCTGGGCATACCCTGCCAACTTAGGGCGAACAAAGCGATACCAAAGGGATGATGGACGGAGCGTTAGAGCAAATCAAACACTCACCCCCAGTCAACTGATCTGGGTTTAATCCATCATCATTCTTTAGCTCACTCCACCACCCCAGTTCAGACATGGCCATATGCAAATCAGTCTGACCCTGTGCCTCATGGGAACAGTCCAGCCCGAACTGCCAAGCCATGTCTTCCCTGGACCGGAAACAAGCATCCTGGGACCGGTATCGGGTTCAAAACCCTCATCAGCCAGGCTAGCTTGAATCCAGTGGCAAAGTGAGCAAGGGACCCACGTCTGGGCATACCCCTGCCAACTTAGGGCGAACAAAGCGATACCAAAGGGGATGATGGACGGAGCGTTAGAGCAAATCAAACACTCACCCCCAGTCAACTGATCTGGGTTTAATCCATCATCATTCTTTAGCTCACTCCACCACCCCAGTTCAGACATGGCCATAAGCAAATCAGTCTGACCCTGTGCCTCATGGGAACAGTCCAGCCCGAACTGCCAAGCCATGTCTTCCCTGGACCGGAAACAAGCATCCTGGGACCGGTTTCGGGTTCAAAACCCTCATCAGCCAGGCTATCTTGAATCCAGTGGCAAAGTGAGCAAGGGACCCACGTCTGGGCATACCCTGCCAACTTAGGGTGAACAAAGCGATACCAAAGGGGATGATGGACGGAGCGTTAGAGCAAATCAAACACTCACCCCCAGTCAACTGATCTGGGTTTAATCCATCATCATTCTTTAGCTCACTCCACCACCCCAGTTCAGACATGGCCATATGCAAATCAGTCTGACCCTGTGCCTCATGGGAACAGTCCAGCCCGAACTGCCAAGCCATGTCTTCCCTGGACCGGAAACAAGCATCCTGGGACTGGTTTCGGGTTCAAAACCCTCATCAGCCAGGCTATCTTGAATCCAGTGGCAAAGTGAGCAAGGGACCCACGTCTGGGCATACCCTGCCAACTTAGAGGCGAACAAAGCGATACCAAAGGGGATGATGGACAGAGCGTTAGAGCAAATCAAACACTCACCCCCAGTCAACTGATCTGGGTTTAATCCATCATCATTCTTTAGCTCACTCCACCACCCCAGTTCAGACATGGCCATATGCAATTCAGTCTGAGCCTGTGCCTCATGGGAACAGTCCAGCCCGAACTGCCAAGCCATGTCTTCCCTGGACCGGAAACAAGCATCCTGGGACTGGTTTCGGGTTCAAAACCCTCATCAGCCAGGCTATCTTGAATCCAGTGGCAAAGTGAGCAAGGGACCCACGTCTCGGCATACCCTGCCAACTTAGGGCGAACAAAGCGATACCAAAGGGGATGATGGACGGAGCGTTAGAGCAAATCAAACACTCACCCCCAGTCAACTGATCTGGGTTTAATCCATCATCATTCTTTAGCTCACTCCACCACTCCAGTTCAGACATGGCCATATGCAAATCAGTCTGACCCTTTAATTTTGCATTCAGGCTGGGCAACAGACCTATCGGGCCCTTTTGAAGATCTATAAGGCCAAGTGCACTACTAAGGCGGCCTATGGTCGCGAGATCTGGGGTTACATGGAGCACAAGGAACTCCAAGTTGTTGAAAACACTTTTAAAAAATGTCTTTTATGTCTACCGCAGTGTATTCCTTCTATTATAGTCCATGAAGAACTGGGGTCGGCTTTTCTTTCTGACCTGTTGTCTTACCGCCCCCTATCATTGTGGATGAACTTGTGGCTCAGGGAGGGAATCGCCCTAAGCAAGGATATACCATCATCATATTCCCTGGCTCAAGTACGTAAAGGATCGTCTTGCGGACTTGGGAAGGGTTGACTTACTCACCAACCCAGAGAACATGTGTAGAAGAGACCAGTCTTGGGTGAAGATCTTTTTAAAAAAACGGCAGATGGACAGGGAAGAAGAGGAGCTGAAGAAGCCTAGTGTGCGTGGGTATTTCCCATTGAATACCGTGCCATCAACCGAGCCCTATCTCTTATCGCTTAAAAGTTCCCACAACCAATTTTTACTGACTAGGTTTCGTTTGGACCTTTTTCATTATCTACTGGCCCACCCTGGTGGGGCACATAGGGGCCAGAGTCTCCCTCCCTGTGGCTGCAATGGGAATGATGCATTTTTTAATGTTCTGCAGTTTTTACGAGGTTCCCAGTAAATCTTATCTCATCCCTATTTTAAAGAAGGGCAATTTTAGACAGGTCAGACCAGCGTTTATTTTTCTACAAATTCTTACTAGCAACACTGTGTTACACATCCGTAGCTTCTTGAGGTCCTGCAGACAGGCTCAGATCTAGTTGTGATTAATTTATTTGCCAGTATCCCTAAAGTAAACTTGTGACCGTCCTTACTCGATTGCCCACCTCTATGTTATAGCCTGTTCTCTATTCCTGTAACTTAGTGGGCTGATGGCTAGGAATTGAATCTTCAAAGGTATATTACGTGGTTTTTAACTAATTATACTTTTGTTTTTATATTGCTGCACATACTGCATATAGTTTTAATGATGATTGGTGATTTCAATAGAAACTTGGGTAGATTGAAATGCATAGCGGATTGCTAACCAAGGTCTTGGCCATTCTCCCATTTTCTTGGATTTTAATTTCAAATGTATAAATTTTAACCATTTTTATAATGTATTGGATATCTCCTCATCGTCTTTTATCATACTGTACCTTTTTTTACTTTTCTTGTACTTTTATGGTCTATCTTGATAGATCGAATTAAGTTTATTGATGATGATGATTGGTATCTAGTTTGTGAATGCTTACTGTTGATTGGTCTCTTGTTTGTAAATGCTTGCTATTGATTTGTCTCTAGTTTGTAAATGCTTGCTATTGATTGGTCTCTAGTTTGTAAATGCTTGCTATTGATTGGTCTCTAGTTTGTAAATGCTCACTAAACGTCTCCTTCAGGTGTTTTGGAGGTTACACAGTTTCCAGATTTGAAGAATGCTGCAGGAGCACTGGAGCTTTGACTGGAGCACGGGCTGAAGGTAAGTGAAGTTTTTCAAGGTGACCTTCAAGAAAATCAGGATGAGAGACTGTGCAGGCTCTTTCTCTTCTGATTTCTGATTGTGTATCCAGTTGATGCCAGAACCAGGTGATGGAGTTATACCACCTTGGCCCGAAATGGCTACCAAGACAGTCTTATGACATTTTGGAACTGAGATTACCAAACCCCAACTAATGCCACCCATCCTCTTGTCCTTGTGAGAGCCACAACCTCAGGAGGATGGCTGGCAGCAGCTATGGCCATGACACCCATCTTAAAGTTTATCTAGTGGACTTCTTATATTTCCATGTTCTGATCAGTAAAATATAAATGAATATTTCATGTCATACTTATGATACTGTTATCCTCATGCTGTTTCATCGCATAGAGAGTCACTCGAAGCTAGATAGTACTTTGGAATGGGCTTTCCTTTACTCTGTTCCCTGTTGAAAGGATTCCTGAAATATGGCATATGCTGGATTAGTAACACCATTTTGCGACCTATCTCATTACTATTTATGAGGTAGATTGAATTGCAGACCACTGCTGTTCCGTATTTCGTGAACCAAACTATTAGTACATAGGTCAGTTCGCAAAATACCAATAGGATTTCTTAAAAGTAAGCAAATTGGACCACTTTTTAAAAATCCTATTTTAAGTCATCTGGCCCAAAATCCCCAAATGAATATGCACATTTTGTTCCCATTTTAAATATTTTGTGGCCAATTCACAAATGCATTTAAAAGGGTGTGGCATAGTACTACAGGAGTACAACTTCACTTACTAATTTATGAGTAATGGCTTTGTGAATCGGCCCCTGACTAATTTTTTTCTATTATTTTCCAAGGATTTCCACACTTATGGTCTGAAACTAAAGTTCTGCAAAATTGGAAACTCTTCTGATTTCCAGCATAGGCATTTTCGGAAATCAAAGGATTTTGCATTAACACACAACTCCAAATCAGGCCAGTAGGCTTCCTGGATCGACTTTGACTTCTTGCGGCAACACCCTAGTAAACGTTGCATCCTTCTACAACCCTCAAACTTGCTCGATTAATTTCTCAGATGTCTTGTAGTTAAGAGATAGGATGGGTCTGTGGAGGTAAGTCATGATTAGGAGCGTTGGAACTGGACTGTCAATTCATTATCGAGCTCTCAATAAAGCTCTTGTTAATTTATTATTTATTTTGTTAATTATCAGACATTGTAGGCTCCCCATTCAAAGGGCAAAAGTGGCAAAGCCCATCGTTTTGAAAATACTATGCTGTTCTCTGTGAATGGGTGTAGTGTTCGGTCCTGTTGAGGTGTAGTGTTAGGTCGGGATGCTGGTAGATTGGACCTCTCTCAGTAGGTCTATTTTCAGTCTTCTTCTGAAGGCTAAAGAGTGGGTAAGATCCTTGGGATGGGACCAAGGACTCTCAGAGCCCTGTCACCAACTCTCTAAAGGATCTTCTGTGTTACGTACATTTGTCTTTCCATTGGCTAATACATCTTTATCCAGAGATTGATTTGGCTGATCAATCTTTCTTTTGCAGTTTCATTGGAAAATAGGTTTTCCTCAGAGTTAGGATATAATGGTCAGTCTTATCACAAGTGACTGGAATGTTGGCCCTGGCGGCCATGTCTGAGCATGCTTGAGTTTGCTGAGGGTTCATGGTAGGGATCACTCTCTTGTTGATGAATCTGTTTCCGCACACTGTTGTGTGCAAGAATCCTATCGTGCCTCTATTACACCACAACACATGGGTGTTGCTTGCTGACTGACACTCGCCCTATGGAAGGTAGGAACATTGATGTTTTTCAGCTTGTGTTAAAGAAACATAAATGTCAGGATACCCCTTGATGTTTGATGCAGCCTACATGTCCCTTATCACAAAGCATGCCATCTTCAAAGCCTTACTCCCAATATATTTGCTGGCAGGCTTAGTCCTTCGTACATTCTGGAAGAGGACATTACGTAATAGCATCTTGCTACCGCCTTCAGGTGTTTGGTGACCTCACTCAGTAGATAGCACTACATGCGCTTCTCATCCTTGCTGTCCAGAGAAGCAAGAATGTCATTTTCATCCCATAACGTCCATGCCCTTCATGGAGGTCTGATCCCTTCCTTTGGTGTGACAATCTTTACCGATGAGCAGAACCATGAGACTACAGTGGTCTGGAGCATGGATTTCAATATTATTTGGCTGGTGAACATCCAAGTTGACCAGATACAAATGGTTTCTACTGAATGTAGTTAGAAACATATAATGCACTGTTTTGGTTAAAGCTTTGAACTGGTTATTTGGCTTCTGTTCATCCCAGTTGATGTTTTTATTTAGCCAGCAGAAAGAGCCTCTTTTCTTTTCCAGTGGCACACAATGTCCAAAAGCCCATAAGAAAAAGATGGAATAGAAACAATTTTCCACCAGTCAACTGGAATTTGTATCAGGGATGCCAATAGGCAATCAGTCCTGGAGAAAGGTCACAGAGGGCTACAGATAGGCAAACTGTAAAGATGGTCACTTAACTGAGGACACAAGGCAGGGCAGCAACCAAGGAGAATGTACCTTTCATCTGGCTGCAGTACAGCTGCTCTTTATTTGACAACGTGCTCTAAATTAGCCATAAGCAGACCCAAAGCTCCTAAAAATACTAGTAAATAAATACACTTCACAGCACTGCTCCCCAATTCTCTAGGCTCTACCAAGCAGGAATTATAACCCAAGTCCTAAAAAATTAATTCTGAATTAGTCACGTGGTTTTACAATAGAAAATAGATGCCTTTTGCACGTTGCACTATGAAGCGCTGGAAAATCTGCTCGAATGCACTGAAGAGAGACAGTAAGTCAGCAGAGTGGGTTAATGTGGCTGCTGAATAGATGTTTGCAAAAATTGGGTCCCAGGTTGGAATCCTAAAGAGAACAATAAGTAACGTCAATAGCAATTTAAAGCTGTTCGAAGATGAAAAAGAGGTGCAAGAGGCACTGTCTGAATAAAAAGCAGTTTTTCATTTATATATTGTAAACAGCACGACACACGTTTGCAGTGCTGAGGTTAATTACATTTAAGGTGGGAGAGGCTGAGAGAATTATATATTTTTCTCCTTGTCCCCTGCCACCTGCAGCTTTGTGGGCCAGTTTGTAAACTGTACATCCTTGTCGTGTTCTATT
>CAWUFW010025905.1:0-39000 GCA_963921515.1 Calotriton arnoldi | reverse complement strand
AAGGAGCAACGCAGGACTATACCTTCCTTTGTGCAATTGTTTAGAGCATACAATGGTACTAGGGGCTTGATCTCTCGTACCTACCAAGTACTCCAACATACTGCACCGCCGCGACTCAACACATATCAAAAGCAATGGCAGACTAGGAATGCAAAGGCCATCTCACAAAAACAGTGGGAACCCCTTTGGTGAGACATTTCTAAAACTTACAGAAGTACACCACAACACGAGACGGGATATAAGATCATGACACAATGTATTACACACCGACACACCTGCATTCTATCTACCCCACTGCTTCTGTTCTCTTTTGGCACTGCAAAACTAAACCGGGGGACTTCTGCCACATTTGGTAGTCATGCTCTCTTATTACTATTTATTGGAAGGAGGTCCTCAGTCACAATAAAGGCGCTGTGGAATTCCCACTCCCTGCAATCTATACCATGGTTATTTTTGGTATCTGACCCCTTGAATTAGATGCGATGACACACACTTACTGGAGACTCATTAACCATTTGTTAGGCGCAGCAAAACAGCTCATAGCACTCCAGTGGAAGAAACCCATGGCCCACCTATCACTCAATGGTTTACGAGTCTCTGGCATGTTATGGCAATAGAGCTTCTGTCCTACAAACTGGCCCACACTGACGCTAAATTTGCCCGTATCTGGCAACCACTAATTGATTATTTTACTTGCCTAGAATACACCTGCTTTACGCTGCCTGGCTTAAAGCACTGCAACTTTTTGATTATCAGCCCGCCAGCTGACACTGCACAGGTTGTGGCTCTTGACCCATGCCTCCCCCCTACCCTCTTTTCCCCCTTCCCCACTTCCCTCACATCAATAAATCAGCCCCCTTCTATGCCACCCCAAGACATGTCTCCAGCTTGGTAGCCTCATGAGCCACACCTTTGACCTACACCAGTTATATTGTTTGGTTTCAATGTTTTTAGACCCATGCCATGTCTATCCTCTTGCAATGCCCTCTTGTTGGGCACTCTGCGCCTGTACCACCTTTAGCCCTCACTTGCCACCTGAATATTGTTACATGCAACTGTACTATTCATATGTAAATGTGATACGACCTCAATACTGATGCACATGTCTTGTAGTGTTTCCTGGAAAAGCTTTAATAAACAGATTTTTTTTAAAAAGGCATCCACTACAAATATGTTCTTAGGGAGTGAATTACATATTGGCAAGTTTACAAGGACAACTAGGGTGCAGAGCGTTCAAGTTTGTAGTGCAGTGTCTGCATATGTGTTTTAAATTGCAAATAGAGTAGTCACGCCTTACTGTAGTCTCCCGTGCGGAAATTTGTCAGCTATTCTTTCAAAAAACTTACAAGTTTCTTACAAAATTGATTGGCTTGATCGGTCAAAATTATGCCACCACGTCAGAATAATGCCTTTGCTTTTTAATGTCCTATTGCAATACAATACAGTACTATTGCCAGTTCTCAGCTTCACTGATACACACAAGCGTATCTCGGTTAGGTAGATGTTGCCCTTGACAAAGGGCAATGCATTACTAGGACCTGTCCGTGCTTACGTAATCCAGCTCTAGACCTCTACTATGTCTGTTGCAGTTCCAGTTTGTTTAGAGATATTCACACCAATCACACTCTCAGAGCTTACACCACCTTCCCCTTGTATTTTAGCCATCTCTCTTTTCTGTTTTGACTTGTGCCTGTGTTAGTTTTGAGACTCCCAAACCTATTGCTCAGGTAATTCTTGAAAGCACAAGTCTGTAAGTGATAAGGTTTCTGAGTTTTGCTACTTCTTTATCACTGATGATTGAGGGGTAATTTGTTACAGGAACTCTCTGCACATTGATAACCATAGTTTCTAAAAGTTGTAATTCATCAGAGATCACTTCAGTGATAGTTGATTAATTTGTGACATTTATTTTTGTTTCTCATTACAACAAGGGACAGATTGTATTGTGGTAATATCAAATACAGAAAGCCAGAATGGTCTTACCAGTGCAGTGGACTACTGCCTTTTGCTGCATACAATATCTCCTTACAGACGCCATTTATGACAAAATTGGTCTCTATGAATACCTCTTGCTGTGTTCTTTGCATCAAAGACATCAAAATAGAAAGAATATACAAATGTAATAGCACATAGGACAGTAGACATTTTCATAGAAAAAGTGGTAACTGTGGGACAACAGTGGGTAACAGACATAGAAGGGGTATCTTGGTACTTATTGTAACATCCTTGGCAATATGCTTTCTGGAAGGTAGGTGTTATTTGCTGTCAATCTATCAAGAATTGTGTTTGTTCAACTACAACATTCCTAGGATCATCTGAAAGTTGAGAACATCTATGAGGTCAAATGTTATTTGTTCCTTTTAAAGGGCAGTACATGTCATGAACATTTTATTTTTTCTGGTGAGATGTTTGCCTGTATATTAAGAAAGATACAGCAACCGGCAGGATGGCTTCATGCCAGGGTTTATTATGGATCAGAATATTGTGGAGAAGTGTAATCTTGATCCCATTTGAGATACTGTAGGAGTGCATCATACTCATGAGTAGTCAGCACTCGAATATATTCTGTGTGATTATTGTTACTAAGGAGAATGGAGTATTGCATATTTAAAGTACTCCACATGAAGAATTTGTGTATAGAACGTGACTAATAAAGGTCTATGCAACTTTTATATATTAATGTGACAGCAGAAGTTAAACCTAAAATGTGTCCCATTGTGAGGTTAATAGAATAGAATGTGTATCTGTAAACTAATGTTTAAACTTTTATACGTGTAATAAGAATTATTTCCATCCAGGTTCACTTAGAATGAAATTTTTGTAATTCTTTACAATTTATGCATGTCTTAAGAAACTACCTTTATTGTGTGTGTACAAATGTGCACATATTCTGTAACCCTGTGCACTGCTAAAGTTGACTAGAGTGGGTCTCGAGAAACCTGTTCAGTACAAGCTCACGTTAAAAAATGTATTGTGTAATTTGTATTTAACCTTCATTGCAGAATGCAACTGCTTGTATTTTGTTTCCACTGCAGGTATGAACAAAGTCTCATTAGTTAGCATAGAAGGGGTTTGTTTTTATTAGATAGCAAGGTATGAGAAGACGAAGTTGGCAAGGAAAAGCATGGTAACGAACAAGGAGGCGAGTTCTCTTGGAGGAGGAGAGGAATGACTGGGAGCGAATGAAGTGTCAACTTATCAATGTGGGAAAGGTCGTGCAAGTATCCAGTTGTGCCGGACCCATGGAAATTTACTAGCAAGAGTCACATGGGGTTATCTACACTGAATGCAATTGATATTTTATGCTAAAACGTAGTGAGGTTCAGGAGAGACATCTTAGGACTTCATTGGGAGCAGATCTATACTTCTAATTGTGTAGCTTTATGCTACGTGACCAATGGTTGGAGTGTCTTCTACTGAAGACTCTGACAGCTGACACCTTTCTAAATTTCACCTTTCTTAAATGCTTCTTAGTTTAGGGTTATCCTTTTAAGTTAGTGTATGGAGAGATAGCTTACTAATGCTTACTTTAGAGAACCATCTGATGAAAGTTAATACTCAATTATTTTTCCTGATCAGCTGCATTATCATCATAGAGTTAGTCGTCTGCTTGTATTATACAGGGTAAAGCTATTCAGGAGATTTGGACTTATTTTGGTCTTTCTGTATCTCTATATTATCATGTAGAGATTGGTCTATATCGATTTGTTTCTAAAATGTATAATTAAGCCCTACTAAACTCAGATTAAGTTGTCGAACGGATTATTATGAGGCCACATTGGTTACACTGTATTGAAATTTTAACCGGCGATAGTTTTCTCCCTTTACCTCTCATGCTGCTATCAAGACCATCAATCTGTAGATAAATGTTTGAGTGGGTCCAAGCTCCAGCAATAGTCATGCCCATGGGGACACACCATTGACTGCTAGTGAGCAAGGCTTCATTGGGGCGCGCCAAGGACTACATGCCCCAGATTCCCTCAGGCTCCTCCACACAGCCCACCGCTCAGGGCCATTTAAGGCGCCTTTGTTCCTGTGGTGCAGGGCACACCATTGACTGCTGGTGAACCAGGCTTCATAGGAGCACGCCATGGACTACACCCCAGATTACTTCGGGCTCCTCCACCCGGCCCACCGCTCAGCACCATTTAAGGCGCCTTGCCTTGGTCATCTGTGGTACAGGACAAGTGTGGGACATGCCCGGGCGCATCCCCCTGCGGAGACCAGGCCAAGACCGGCCCCATCTGCACCCCTCCCAGCCCGGAATAGGCTGGGCAGGGCCTCCTCCCTTGAGGTCTATATTGTTGCACCCTTTCCCTGGAAAGTATTAGACACTATGGGGAAAAACAAAAGCAGCATACCTCTGGTAAGGAAAGCTTTAATGTTTGTGTTATTGTTAATTTGCTCACTAGTGCCATGGGGGTCATTGAACATGAACTTGATGTTGTCACTGATATTATAAATACGGTTACGAGGAGTATTAAAGATACTCCGGGGGCTATTACTAGCTGTAAACCTGCCTCCCATACCGCTCCTACGGCTGAGGTTTGTGTAGAGGTAAATTTCGACAGTTCCAACAGACGAGCCTTAAGGTCTAATCCTTGTGTGGCTGATGTACCCCAGCTTATTGAAGAGGTTGAGTAGCAGGGTACTAAGAGAATTCCTGAATTCTTGTGTGCTTCACTCCCGGCAAAAAGAGAAAAAAAGGCAAGGGTGCCTCTGCCAAGTGTGCCTCAAAAAAGCCCTCACTACAGATTCCTGCTCAGTCTTCCCGAAATGATATCTGTAAACCCCCACTAAAGATACTATGAATAAAAAAGGTTCTAATCTTGCTTTTGCTTACTTAGAGCAATATTTGGTCACCTTGATGGACGCGGTGTAAAAACCGCCTTGGGGTAATAGAAAATGTCATCAAGGGGCTCAGACCTGCTTTGCTTATGAAAGATGCAGCAACTTTTACCCATGCTGAGAGGCCAGTCACCCAGGTCCTTCCACCTACCTGCTCCATAATGAAGAGCAAACCCATACATTCCAATCTGGGCACTTGCAATCATTCTTCCTCCACAAAACATGGAACTGGGAAGTATGCTTTTCACAGGGGGCACAGAAGTGCATTTTGAATCTCCTGTCGTCAGCTACTCCATACATAATTGTTTTAACTGGAGTTCCACCTCTGGTCCATGATAGGGTGCAGAGACACGAACAATTACTCAACAAAGTCACACACTAGTTTAACATCCGCCTTAACCCCTTCGCTGCTAGGCCATTTCCCCCCCTGTGCTAAGCCTTTTTTTGGCTATTTGGGGTAGTTCGCGCTTAGGCCCCTGTAACTTTTTGACCACATAAGGTATCCACGCCAAATTTGCGTCCTTTTCTTCCAACATCATGGGGATTCTAAAGGTACCCAGGGTTTGTGGATTCCCCTGGAAGGGACCCAGAAATTAGCCAAAATACAGCTAAATTTGTTTTTTTTGGGAAAAAATGGGAAAAAAATGCTGCAAATGAAAGCAGCTGGTTGTTTCCCTGCAAATGGTATCAAAAAAGGGTTTGTGGGGCTGAAATCACCATTTTCCCAGATTTTAGGGAATGACAGACTTTTGTCTGAAAACCAAAAATTTTTACACAGTTTTGGCATTTTTCTGGGACATAGCCTATTTTTGCTATTTTTTGTGCTTTCAACCTCTTTCCAGTTAATGGGAGAAATGGGTATGAAAGCAATAATGGATCCTAGAAAGCTATACATTTTAGAAAAGTAGACATAATTCTGAATTCAGCAAGGGGTCATTTGTGTAGATCCTTCAAGGTTTCTTTATAAAAATTAACAGTTAAATATAGGAAGAATTCACCAGGTTTTCCATGCGGGGTTCACTAGAGGGTCCAGAGGGGTGGCCATTCTTATCCATTGTAGAGTCCAGTTTCAATATATCACACATAAAGCTGATCTAGGGGGCCGCTTCCTCTTCGTTACAGGCACCATGTATGGGGAACAGGTCACTGTGGGCAGTATATATGCTCCTCCTCCCCTCGGGTCTACCTTTATTGATAAGCTACTGGGGGTCTGGGGCACCGTACCCGAGGGTTTGACATTGTTGGGGGGCGACTGGAATGACACCATGGGGCCACTCAACCGACAGCGTAGCTCAGATGGTACACCACCACCGAACCCAACTAAACTACACACACTGGTATCTACCCTGGGCTGGGCCGACGTGTGGCGCGAATATCACCCCTCAGAACTTAATTTCACATATCTGTCCACAGTCCACGGGTCACAATCTAGATTAGATTACTTTTTCGTCCCCCGGGTGTGTCTCCACAGATTTTCCCATGCGACACTTCTCCCCGCGGGCTGTCCGATCATTCCCCGATAGCTTTACGGTTCCACACCCGCTCCCGGAAACCCCCTTTCCGGTGGCGAATGTCCCCTTGGCACCTACGAGATCCGGCATACCAGGATATGCTACACACGGCAATCACTACATACTTGGAAGATAACAGCTCCACAGCCCCCTCACGGAGTATTTTGTGGGAAGCCCTTAAACCTACTATCCGAGGTACCGAAATCAGTTATCGCACTAAAGAAAAACGTGTACGCCGGGAACAGTTGGAAGCTCTAGAGCTCCGCCAGGCGACATTAGCTTCACACCTCACTACAGACCCAAGCCCTATCAACCGCCGTAACCTGCTACTAGCGCAGCAGGAACTCAGGCACTACCTGCTGGGGGAGGCCAAAGAGATTTGGGAGGCGTCACAACACCGGATTTATCAATGGGGTGATAAGTCGAGCAAGATGCTCCATAGGCTATGCCAGGCGGTCATACCGGCCATCATACCGGCCATCCGTGGCTTTGATGGGTCCTTACGTACAACGCCGCAGGATGTTGCAGAGGAGTTTGCGAGGCACCTCGCAACCCTATACACACGGCAGGAACAGATTTCACCTGAACTTATAGCTGAATTTTTAGTAGACATCCCGCCCCGACGACTCCCCGATCAACTGCGTGACCAATTAGAAGCCCCTATTACCGTGGAGGAGTTGTCGGGGGCCTTTAACGCGCTTCATCCTGGTCGCGCCCCGGGGCCTAATGGGTTCCCAATGGAATTTCTGCGGCCTAACATACACACTTTGGGGCCTCATTTGTTAGCGACCATCCAGGAGGCCACGGAACTAGCCACATTGCCCGGGGACTGGCGGCACGCGGAGATAGTGCAGTTCCTCAAGCCCGGCCGACCCCCAGAAGACCCCTCCTCATATCGTCCCATTTCCCTTATAAACTTCGAACCCAAATTACTGGGGAAAGTGCTAGCGGACCGCCTGCGCAGTTGTATCACGGAGCTGATCCACCCCGACCAGTCGGGCTTTATGCCGCACAGAGCCACCCGTCATAACATTCGGCGAGTCCACAACGCCATAGCGGCGGCCCCGAAGCTTGGTCGGCCAGCCGCCTTGCTCCTGGCGGATATCGACAAAGCGTTCGACTCCTTGAGCTGGGTATACTTATTTCAGCTGCTTGAGGCAATAAACTTCGGGCCCCGCTTTTTGACATACACACGTCTACTATACACGGATCTGACGGCGTCGGTCCGCATCGCGGGACACCACTCCCGGCCTTTCTCTATTCAGAGGGGTACCTGACAGGGCTGCTCCCTGTCCCCATTGCTATTTGCTCTAGCAATTGAGCCCCTGGCGGCGTGGGTTAGGAGTGACCCGGTCTTTCGGGGTTTCGACTGGTCTCCGTCACGATCGGATCGAGTGGCACTATATGCAGACGACGTCCTCTTTTTTATGACGGATCCCTGGTACTCGGGGCCTCGCCTGTTGGGGATGCTCAGAGCGTTTGGAGGCACTACCGGCCTCCATGCTAATCCTGCCAAATCTGTACTTTTCCCTGTGTGTGGTCATCAGGGTAGGGACACCTGGGCTGCCCAACTTTCTCGAGCGACAGACGGTTTCAAATATTTGGGCATTTTTATTTCCTCGTGCCCCAAAGTTTCCTGGTCACGCAACATCACTCCATTGTTAACGGGCCTCACTAATGAAACTACAATATGGTCATCCCTTCCCATCTCTCTATATGGACGTTCCGCCATTTTCAAGATGGTGTCCTTACCTCGGATATTGTATCGCCTTCAGAATTTCCCATACCCTATTCCCCGCGTTTGGTTCGCCCAAGTTGCGGCCATACAGAACAAATTTTTGTGAAACGGGGGGGCGGTCAGAGTAGCACTCCGCACCTGCACACAATCCACATACTGTGGTGGGATAGCAGCGGCTGATGTATACTCCTACTATGTGGCATCCCACATCCTAGTGGTAAACGAATGGTGGTATAACTCTCCCACTGACCCGGCCTATTCTATCGAGCATGCCGCAATGGATCAGGTGCCTCTCCTCCATTTACTGTATAGTTCCGCTCGTCTAGAGCATTTGCCGCCCGCAGGTAGGGTGGTGATACAGCTGTGGCGGACTAAGACCCGGCAGATGGGCTGGCATGGGAAACTCACCCAGTTGACTCCATTGTGGCAGGGTACATATCTCTGCCCAGTGGCGGCTTTGCAGGGGTTCAGGGGGTGGGACCATCTGGGAATTTCTACCCTTGGGGATGTGGTGCGGGGTACCACGTTGAAATCATTTGAACAACTGCAGGTGGACTTTGAGTTACACAAATCACAGTTCTACAAATTTCTCCAACTCCGGCATGCACTCACCCCTCTGATCTGTACACTGGAGACCCTTCCTGAGTTCCAGCCCCTGGAGGGCCGGTTGCTTACGGGGGATCTCGGTCTCCACAAGATCCGACAAATATACCAGACGTTGACAACCCATACACCCACCACCCTAGACAAGACACGACTGGCATGGCAGGCCGACATCCCAGATTTGACTGACGATGACTGGGCAGAGGCCATTGCTAGCCCGAGGGGCGCGGCGGTCTCTGTAAGATATCGACTTATCCAGTTCAAATATTTACACCGTGCCTACTTTACAAGGGTTCGCCTCTGGCGGATGGGCGTTATCCAATCCCCCACATGTCTGCGATGTGGCCTAGAAGAGGGGACATTCATACACACAGTTTGGAGCTGCTCGGTGCTGCAACCCTTCTGGCGCAGGGTCAGGTCATGCCTCAGTGAGGTACTGTCATGGGAGATCCCCTTGGATCCGCGACTATACCTGTTACATTCAACCGACGATATAGGGGGGAACCGCTACAAACAGCATTTACTGTTCCTAGCTCTCACAATAGCCAAGAGGGACATAGCGCAATTATGGAAGGCACCTAGCCCCCCGACCCTGGGCAAATGGAAAACTGAGTTGGACAGGTGTATGGGGGCCGAAATTGCTGTGTTTGACGCCCGAGGATGCCCTGCGAAACACCGCAAGATTTGGACCCGATGGCCGACTATCGGGGAATAGACCTTCCTCCCCTTCCCAATGCGGACCCATGAGGATGCCCCCTAGGTTCTGGATACTTAATGACTTTCTTTTTACATTGTCTGAATATAGTAATAATGCATTGATATATCTATACATTGTGACCAGTACACTACATGCAATGATGTGGAGATCAGGAACTGTCTGCATATGGTTTTGTATTCTTTTACCCGCATGTTTGGCGGGTGTTGTTCCATATTACGATATGGTTGTTGAAGCAATTACATCCTCCTGCCTGTATATATCCTTGTGGGGCGTGTGCCCCTCTCAAATGGAAAATAACCGAATAAAATTTGTTGTTAAAAAAAAAATATAGGAAGAATTGAAAATTAGTTGAAAAAAACAGCCATTTGTGTCAACGTTTTCACCTGTAACTTCTTCTAATTATGACAGCTCTTTGAAAGCAATATACCGTTACATCCGCTGGACCTTACTGGTTGTGGGGATATATAGGACTTGTAGGTTCACCAAGAACCCGACGAACCCAGAGCCAAAAACTGAGCAGCAACTTGCAATGGTTTTTTATTATGTACCGGGTATATAGCAATTATTCTGGGAAAATGTATACATGGAAAAATCGGTATGAAAGACACCTATGTATTTCTGAAATGGGAACAAAATATAGAGTTTAGAAACAGTAGATATTTGCACATTTCCGAAATTGGGAATACTCATACTAGCATGAGAATTATCGGTCATTTTTCAAAATGACTTCTTTTTTACACATTGTCTTTCATTTGGAAGGCAGAAATGCATCAAAAGTCAATAGGTAATAACAGTTTCTCTACAAATCTGAATTACCCTAAGTCTCCCAATAAAAATGGTACCTCACTTGTGTGGGTATGCCTAGTGCCCACGACAGGAAACGGCTCAAAATGCAACGTGAACACACCACATTTTCACAATGAAAAATTACCCTTTTTTTGCAAAGTGCCTAGCTGTAGTTTTTGAACCCTAGCTCTGCCGGCACCTATGGAAACCTAGCAAACCTATATATTTTTTAAAACTAGACACCCAGGGGAATCCAGGATGGGGTGACTTGCCTGGCTCTCACCAGGTTCTGTTACCCAGAATCCCTTGCAAACCTAAGAAATTGTTTAAAAAAAACACATTTTCCTCACATTTCTGTGGTGGAAAGTTCTGGAATCTGCGTGGATCCATAAATTTCCACACACCCCGCGTTCCCCAAAGTCTTCCGAGAAAAATGGTACCTCACTTATGTGGGTAGGCCTAGTGCCCGCGACAGAAAACGGCGCAAAACGCAACGTGGACACACCACAATTTCACAGTGAAAAATGACCCTTTTTTTGAAAAGTGCCTAGCTGTAGTTTTTGAACCCTAGCTCTGCCGGCACCTAGGGAAACCTAGCAAACCTATACATTTTTGAAAACTAGACACCCAGGGGAATCCAGGATGGGGTGACTTGACTGGCTCTCACCAGGTTCTGTTACCCAGAATCCCTTGCAAACCTAAAAAATTGTCCAAAAAAACACATTTTCCTCACATTTCTGTGGTGGAAAGTTCTGGAATCTGCGTGGATCCACAAACTTCCACCCACCCCGCATTCCCCAAAGTCTTCCGAGAACAATGGTACCTCACTTGTGTGGGTAGGCCTAGTGCCCCTGACAGGAAACGGTGCAAAACGTAACGTGGACACACCACAATTTCACAGTGAAAAATGACCCTGTTTTTTGCAAAGTGCCTAGCTGTAGTTTTTGAACCCTAGCTCTGCAGGCACCTAGGGAAACCTAGCAAACCTATACATTTTTGAAAACTAGACACCCAGGGGAATCCAGGATGGGGTGACTTGACTGGCTCTCACCAGGTTCTGTTACCCAAAATCCCTTGCAAGCCTAAAAAATTGTCAAAAAAAACACATTTTCCTCACATTTCTGTGGTGGAGTTCTGGAATCTGCGTGGATCTACAAATTTCCACCCAACCCGCGATCCCCAAAGTCTTCCGAGAAAAATGGTACCTCACTTGTGTGGGTAGGCCTAGTGCCTGCAACAGGAAACGGCGCAAAACGCAACGTGGACACACCACAATTTCACAGTGAAAAATGACCCTTTTTTTGCAAAGTGCCTAGCTGTAGTTTTTTAACCCTAGTGATGGAGCAAGATTTCAAAATTGAAACTTGCTTGTATGCAATCTTCCTCATAGTATTAATTTATTAAACTTGTACTGTCAATGCTAACATTCGCATTCACGAACACAAAAGGGATAGACGTTTGCCTATGTGTTTTACTAATGAATAACGCTTGTCCATAACTCAAGATGGCCGCTAAAGCGCGGGAAACTCAATGCGCATGTCACAACCTGATCACATGGTGTGACGTCTTTCTTTGCTTGGTGGGAAACTTCTGCTTCTGCGCAGTGTGCTTTAAAATGGCCGCTAAATGTTTTCACATGCTTAAGCTTGCTCTCATGTCATTATTAAATTGTCGTTTTCTTAACGCTACTAATGCAGGATAGTATTATGATTAAATGGGAATAGAGTTAGGGAAAGTGGGTATACAGTGAAACATTTTATTTGTGATTTTAATATTTTCTTCTTGCACTTTTAGTAATTCGTAAACTTGGGCCTGGGTTGGTGTCTTGAAACTCGAGAGACAGAGGGTTCTGCGCATGTGTCCTGTCTGCCTGCCAAGTGAAGTCAACTTGGACGTCTCCCAAGGCCACGACCTATTGGCCGAAGATGATGTACCCAAAGTTTCCGGCGGACAGAAATTGTTACTTTTCTCCTGTAAAATGTATAACATTTGTCGTGAGACGGGTGGGAAATAAAGCGAATGTATTAATTTGAAGGGGCGGGAACGTAAAGACAATAGGCTTCACAATGTAGGCCAAAATTGACATGGTACGAGAATCCACCCCCTGTCCCTGCCCAATCAGAAGTAGTGGTCCCATATTTTAGCAACATTAAGGGGAGGTACATGGGCGTAGAAGGGTATAATAGAATATAGCCTTAGTTAATTAATCAGAGCTAGATTCCACAGAAGAGAGAACATATAGAAGAGCTCCAGGCTGCCATGCTGATCGGTTGCTGACTGAATCCTTATCCGGAAGAGGTCCTGAGGATGGGGCGGCGGAGTCCAGACGGGAGAATCAAGAGAAGTCGAGTATCAGAGAGGGGAACGGCGCAGGCGTCGTTGTAGAGAGGTCACCGGTCCTGTCCTGATCCTGGAAGAAATCTTTGCTCTTCATCCTTCCTGGGTCCTATCTTTTCCAACTCCTTGGCTAAGGGGCTTGGTTCTCGTATTTAGGTAACTATAATGCAACCTTTAGTTGCGCTGCTGTCTCTATCTTCTCCTCTTCCTTAAACACCGTCATTTATTAGCAAAATCATTTCTATGCTTTTTCTTGGGTATTTCAATCAAGTACCGTGTTTTTCTGTATTTTACTCTGCTAAAACTTTAGATAAACATTTTAAAACTTCCTGACTCAGTGGTTATTTCAGGATTATGTACTATAATGAATGTCACTCATTTTAAACTTCCCAATTAGCAAAGGATCCATTGGTAAGTTATTACTCTTCAATCAGAAGGTAATTGGTAGCAGGAACTTTGATAAAAGAGTACATCTGACACCCAGCGTAAGTATTAGTGTAGTGTGAATGTATGGGCCCAAGTGAGTATATGGTGTATGAATGTTGTTGGCTAATATTACGCTGGATCAGTTTTCTGGTAAGCAGAGGACGGTTGTTGTTACTCTTTGGTAATTGGGTAATGAGAATTGTATTTGTATTTTTTTATGAACTAACATCCGATTATTTTTGAGTTTTGTTATATGTTGTCCAGAATACCCCGGGGTAGGGAAAAAGAATAGTGGGTGGCAAGTGGAAGCCATACTGCAGTGAGGTTATCTGTCAGGCAGAATTAGTACGGAGAAGTTAAACAGGACTTTCAGTACTCGTTAGGGACTCTATGCGTGTGAGTAATAGCAAAAAGGGTACGCTGATAAAAATTTGATGTTATATCACCTAGTAAGGGTAACATTGGAGAAGTAACAGGTACTTCTGGAGCTTGTGTGAAGAGTAGACGGAAGTGTTTTTACTCGTAGTGTATGTATTAGTAAACGGAAAGGTTTTACTAAAGTGTGGAAGAAACTATCCTTTTCAAAATTAGTGGAAACTGGCACGATAGCGAATGTTTTATGTTGTTACTGAAATTTAATTAAGATTTATAGAGAAAATAAGTTTGCGTAAATTTTTGTAAAGGGAGGGTCAGTTGCCGGAGAGGGAGCTGACGTCACAAAACGCCGCGCTGTGGTAGGTTGAAACAGCGGGTGTGGGAAAACCCTTGTAAAGGAGGGGTCAGTAGTCAGGAGTAGTATTGACGTCACAGGTGCCGCGCTGGGATTGGTTAAACCAGCGAGAACAGAAAAGAGCAGATTGTAAAGGAGGGGTTGTCAGAGAAACGTCACCAAAAGGCCGCGCAAGGATTGGCTCGGAAATAAAAGATAGCAGACATTTGATTGGTCGAAAATATAGAAGCAAAATTCTTAGTGGATAAGGATTGCATGTTAAAACGTGATCCGACTTTAATAGGAACTCGTCCGGATAGGAGATTCCTAGGTTTTGCAGAATATAATTTTGTACACAGAAGATTAGATAGAATGTATGGAGAAAGGAGAAAAATGTCATTCTTACAAAAGATTAAGAATTATTTTAAAAAGGACAAACCAATCAAAACGAGAGAAGTAATTATTATTCCACTAGCTAAAACGCCAGCATCTTTTATGATGATGGAGAGAGGTTATCATACCTGTGTATGGATGGAGAATTGGATAGAATACACCACAAATGATGGAGTATTAGCATTTCCCCAGAATGGCACGTTCAATGGGCGAATTCTTCAAAATTTAAGATTGAGGATGAATGACTTAGAACCCAGACCTAGATTAACTCAGTATGAAGCTCTAGAAGAATGGGAAACAGAGGCATTTGAGCGGGATAGATCTAGAAGTAATAGGAGTTACCCAGGATTTTACCCCAGATATTTACGTGAGTCAAGAGAGGGTCAGATGAAACAATGGAGAAGGGCAATGATTACAGAGGGACTGTATCCATTATTCACAGAAGGAGAGAAATCAGGAGGCAAATGTACAGAAAAGACAAAACATTTAGGGGCCGATTCCGATCTCGGTCGGAGGCGCACCCAATACCATTCGGTCGGGAAAAAAGCCATGCGAAAGCCTGTTTCCCGACCGATCCGTACAGCACACCGAACAAGCAAGTACGATGCGCACAACAGCAAAAATTCCGGCCGAGCCGTACTCACCCAAACCAGGTCCTGTTCTCCGACCGAGGCGAATCCGGAAACGCCGAATCGAGTCGCACGGAAGGGAAAATGCAGCTCCGTCCGGCCGGACAAGTACGATGCGCTTCCCGTACGCGCCGAACCCGTCGCTACGCACGGCACGTCAAAGCATCCGGGAGAGGCGCACATAAGCTCCGAATCGCGCCACAACACGATCCACGGCTACGAGACGAACACGGCACCGACGAGGACGACGCGAGGCGAGCGAGGGACGAAGCGAAGCGACGAGGACGACGCGAAGCAACGAGAAGGACGAACGACACGAACCAACCATGAATCCCTTCGTCCCGATCATACCAATATTCTACATCTACTACCGGAACAGGCACGGACGCGTACGGCGCAGAAGGTAAGTCAGACACCAACCACAAAAACACATACAACACGTACACGACACATCACACACATACACTGGGAATCTGAATATACTTACACCAGCAACAGCAGCACCATAGGGGCGGGATGCCCATCACCAATGCCACATATGCACACAGGGGCCTGAATGCGCGCCACCACCCCAACCCAGGGGGCTGGATGCCTACCACTACTACCACCCTGACCCAGGGGGGCAGGATGCCTACCACTACTACCACCCTTAGCCAGGGGGCAGGATGCCCACTACTACTACCACCCTCACCCACGGGGGCAGGATGCCTACCACTACTACCACCCTTAGCCAGGGGGCAGGATGCCCACCACTACTACCACCCTCACCCAGGGGGGCAGGATGCCTACCACTACTACCACCCTTAGCCAGGGGGCAGGATGCCTACCACTACTACCACCCTTAGCCAGGGGGCAGGATGCCCACCACCACTACCACCCTTAGCCAGGGGGCAGGATGCCCACCACTACTACCACCCTCACCCAGGGGGGCAGGATGCCTACCACTACTACCACCCTTAGCCAGGGGGCAGGATGCCTACCACTACTACCACCCTTAGCCAGGGGGCAGGATGCCCACCACCACTACCACCCTTAGCCAGGGGGCAGGATGCCCACCACCACTACCACCCTTAGCCAGGGGGCAGGATGCCTACCACTACTACCACCCTTAGCCAGGGGGGCAGGATGCCTACCACTACTACCACCCTCACCCAGGGGGGGCAGGATGCCTACCACTACTACCACCCTAAGCCAGGGGGGGCAGGATGCCTACCACTACTACCACCCTCACCCAGGGGGGCAGGATGCCCACCACTACTACCACCCTCACCCAGGGGGCAGGATGCCCACCACCACTACCACCCTTAGGCAGGGGGCAGGATGCCCACCACCACTACCACCCTTAGGCAGGGGGCAGGATGCCCACCACTACTACCACCCTCACCCAGGGGGGCAGGATGCCTACCACTACTACCACCCTTAGCCAGGGGGCAGGATGCCCACCACCACTACCACCCTTAGCCAGGGGGCAGGATGCCCACCACTACTACCACCCTCACCCAGGGGGGCAGGATGCCTACCACTACTACCACCCTTAGCCAGGGGGCAGGATGCCTACCACTACTACCACCCTTAGCCAGGGGGGCAGGATGCCCACCACCACTACCACCCTTAGCCAGGGGGCAGGATGCCCACCACTACTACCACCCTCACCCAGGGGGGCAGGATGCCTACCACTACTACCACCCTTAGCCAGGGGTCAGGATGCCCACCACTACTACCACCCTCACCCAGGGGGCAGGATGCCTACCACTACTACCACCCTTAGCCAGGGGGCAGGATGCCTACCACTACTACCACCCTTAGCCAGGGGGCAGGATGCCCACCACCACTACCACCCTTAGCCAGGGGGCAGGATGCCCACCACTACTACCACCCTCACCCAGGGGGGCAGGATGCCTACCACTACTACCACCCTTAGCCAGGGGGCAGGATGCCCACCACTACTACCACCCTCACCCAGGGGGGCAGGATGCCTACCACTACTACCACCCTTAGCCAGGGGGCAGGATGCCCACCACTACTACCACCCTCACCCACGGGGGGCAGGATGCCTACCACTACTACCACCCTTAGCCAGGGGGTCAGGATGCCCACCATTACTACCACCCTCACCCAGGGGGCAGGATGCCTACCACTACTACCACCCTTAGCCAGGGGGCAGGATGCCTACCACTACTACCACCCTCACCCAGGGGGGCAGGATGCCTACCACTACTACCACCCTTAGCCAGGGGGGCAGGATGCCCACCACTACTACCACCCTCACCCAGGGGGCAGGATGCCTACCACTACTACCACCCTTAGCCAGGGGGCAGGATGCCTACCACTACTACCACCCTTAGCCAGGGGGCAGGATGCCCACCACCACTACCACCCTTAGCCAGGGGGCAGGATGCCCACCACTACTACCACCCTCACCCAGGGGGGCAGGATGCCTACCACTACTACCACCCTTAGCCAGGGGGTCAGGATGCCCACCACTACTACCACCCTCACCCAGGGGGCAGGATGCCTACCACTACTACCACCCTTAGCCAGGGGGCAGGATGCCTACCACTACTACCACCCTTAGCCAGGGGGCAGGATGCCCACCACCACTACCACCCTTAGCCAGGGGGGCAGGATGCCCACCACTACTACCACCCTCACCCAGGGGGGCAGGATGCCTACCACTACTACCACCCTTAGCCAGGGGGCAGGATGCCCACCACTACTACCACCCTCACCCAGGGGGGCAGGATGCCTACCACTACTACCACCCTTAGCCAGGGGGCAGGATGCCCACCACTACTACCACCCTCACCCACGGGGGGCAGGATGCCTACCACTACTACCACCCTTAGCCAGGGGGTCAGGATGCCCACCATTACTACCACCCTCACCCAGGGGGCAGGATGCCTACCACTACTACCACCCTTAGCCAGGGGGCAGGATGCCTACCACTACTACCACCCTCACCCAGGGGGCAGGATGCCTACCACTACTACCACCCTTAGCCAGGGGGCAGGATGCCTACCACTACTACCACCCTCACCCAGGGGGCAGGATGCCCACCACTACTACCACCCTCACCCAGGGGGGCAGGATGCCCACCACCACTACCACCCTTAGGCAGGGGGGCAGGATGCCCACCACCACTACCACCCTTAGGCAGGGGGCAGGATGCCCACCACTACTACCACCCTCACCCAGGGGGGCAGGATGCCTACCACTACTACCACCCTTAGCCAGGGGGCAGGATGCCCACCACTACTACCACCCTCACCCAGGGGGGCAGGATGCCTACCACTACTACCACCCTTAGCCAGGGGGCAGGATGCCTACCACTACTACCACCCTTAGCCAGGGGGCAGGATGCCCACCACCACTACCACCCTTAGCCAGGGGGCAGGATGCCCACCACTACTACCACCCTCACCCAGGGGGGCAGGATGCCTACCACTACTACCACCCTTAGCCAGGGGGCAGGATGCCCACCACTACTACCACCCTCACCCAGGGGGGCAGGATGCCTACCACTACTACCACCCTTAGCCAGGGGGTCAGGATGCCCACCACTACTACCACCCTCACCCAGGGGGCAGGATGCCTACCACTACTACCACCCTTAGCCAGGGGGCAGGATGCCTACCACTACTACCACCCTTAGCCAGGGGGCAGGATGCCTACCACTACTACCACCCTCACCCAGGGGGCAGGATGCCTACCACTACTACCACCCTTAGCCAGGGGGCAGGATGCCTACCACTACTACCACCCTCACCCAGGGGGCAGGATGCCCACCACTGCTACCACCCTCACCCAGGGGGGCAGGATGCCCACCACCACTACCACCCTTAGGCAGGGGGCAGGATGCCCACCACCACTACCACCCTTAGGCAGGGGGCAGGATGCCCACCACTACTACCACCCTCACCCAGGGGGGCAGGATGCCTACCACTACTACCACCCTTAGCCAGGGGGCAGGATGCCTACCACTACTACCACCCTTAGCCAGGGGGCAGGATGCCCACCACTACTACCACCCTCACCCAGGGGGCAGGATGCCTACCACTACTACCACCCTTAGCCAGGGGGCAGGATGCCTACCACTACTACCACCCTTAGCCAGGGGGGCAGGATGCCCACCACCACTACCACCCTTAGCCAGGGGGCAGGATGCCCACCACTACTACCACCCTCACCCAGGGGGGCAGGATGCCTACCACTACTACCACCCTTAGCCAGGGGGCAGGATGCCCACCACTACTACCACCCTCACCCAGGGGGGCAGGATGCCTACCACTACTACCACCCTTAGCCAGGGGGCAGGATGCCCACCACTACTACCACCCTCACCCAGGGGGGCAGGATGCCCACCACCACTACCACCCTTAGCCAGGGGGCAGGATGCCCACCACTACTACCACCCTCACCCAGGGGGGCAGGATGCCTACCACTACTACCACCCTTAGCCAGGGGGCAGGATGCCCACCACTACTACCACCCTCACCCAGGGGGGCAGGATGCCTACCACTACTACCACCCTTAGCCAGGGGGGCAGGATGCCTACCACTACTACCACCCTTAGCCAGGGGGGCAGGATGCCTACCACTACTACCACCCTTAGCCAGGGGGCAGGATGCCTACCACTACTACCACCCTTAGCCAGGGGGCAGGATGCCTACCACTACTACCACCCTCACCCAGGGGGCAGGATGCCTACCACTACTACCACCCTTAGCCAGGGGGCAGGATGCCTACCACTACTACCACCCTTAGCCAGGGGGCAGGATGCCTACCACTACTACCACCCTCACCCAGGGGGGCAGGATGCCTACCACTACTACCACCCTTAGCCAGGGGGCAGGATGCCTACCACTACTACCACCCTTAGCCAGGGGGCAGGATGCCCACCACTACTACCACCCTTAGCCAGGGGGCAGGATGCCTACCACTACTACCACCCTTAGCCAGGGGGCAGGATGCCCACCACTACTACCACCCTTAGCCAGGGGGCAGGATGCCTACCACTACTACCACCCTTAGCCAGGGGGGCAGGATGCCTACCACTACTACCACCCCCACTCATAGGATGGACAATGCATGACACAACCAGCACACCACAACCTAGGGAATGCAAGATAAAGACATCCCCCCACCACCATGACAAGCGTGTGTAGGCTGTGTCAAATGCCTACAACACCGAACATGACTTTAAACATACAATGTGACCCCCTAGCACATGTGCCACACATATGTGTGTGTGGCACCCACAATGCAAGCAGCCCATGACCATTGTGGCAATGGGGCCTAAACCCCCATCATCACAGTGACCAAAAGGTAAGTGTGGGGTCCATAGCTGAAGCACATTTTGACCATTGTGGCAATGGGGTCTAAACCCCCATCATCACAGTGACCAAAAGGCAAGTGTGGGGTCCATAGCTGAAGCACATTTTGACCATTGTGGCAATGGGGTCTAAACCCCCATCATCACAGTGACCAAAAGGTAATTGTTGACAAAGAAAGAGCTGCAACTGCCAAACTGCATGGATCATTCCTGGTCACAGAACCAAAAACTCATGTGTGGCAAAGTAGTGTATGTGTCCCATTGCAACATAAATTGGGGAGCCAAATACAGCAGTGCAAATGAAACATTCCTTTGGCCATGTGCAGACAAACAACACCCATGGGGGCTGAGACCGTCAACAGTCATCAATGACACAATGACAGAAGTGACCATCAGAATGCAGAACCACATATTTGCACCAATGGGCACACAAATGCAGATACCCTGTGGAGACAGCAGATGTGAGGTGAACAGATACCATACCATGGCAGCAATGGGACACACAAACCATGATCACTGTGCTGACCGATGACCTAGGAGTCCCAGGGACAGCAGGGGAAACACACCAAACAACATACAGCCAATGGCACACCCAAGATATGCCAATGCAGTGGTGCAGATGCACAAACACAAACAGGCAGACCAACACTGTCATCATACACAGCAGGTGAGGGGTGGGGGTGCCAGTGTCCCCAGGCAACAACACAACACATGAGGAGAGCTGAATACCAATCATACAGATGTGCATACACTGCCACACTAAGGTAACTCATGGATCCAAATCCCCTATGTGGGCAAGCAGGCATTGACAGGTGAGAGGGAGCACAAAACACACATGTCACACAGGCACGTAGGAACAACAACTGACACAGCAAGTCACAGACACACCACAGCACCACCCCCAGGGCCCCCACAATGTGGTGACCCTGGGCTGAATAAAAATACCACTGTGATGACAAAGCTAAATGTCGTTCACACTGTGAACCACAGTCAGGTGTCCTGAGCAACAAACTACCATCACACCTACACAAGCACAAATCAATCAGCATGGCCAGTAAGCCAAGGCCAACATGGAGGCAGGGGACTAGCCGGGCAACAACTCTCATCTGCACACACTCAAGACCACACCCTCGACCTCCAACAATGTGCAGCAGTGAAGTACACATGCACTGGTGACATTGCACATGCACCCATGACTATTCCAGGGTGGTGGGTGGGAACCAAGGTGTAGAAACACATCACACATGGACACTCAACAAGACTCCTGAATGTCTGACACACTGCACACTACGCTGTACATGGACATGACGGCAATACCACACCGACCAATGGGATCCCAGCCACAGTCACACACCAATGAAGAAGCCAAGGTCACCCACAAAGAACACACATAGACAACAACCAACATTGCAGCCCGGACCCTAAGGAGTGCCAGCAGTCACACACACAACGTGTCACAATCACTGAAAGATAACACAAACTGGAAATCACATGACAGGGGCAAACAACAAGTGCCAAAGGGAAACCTGACTGTGACCCATCTGCGTCTGCACACAAACTCTGCCCTGACAGCAAACACACCTATGGGTGACACCCTGATGACCAGTAATGTGCCATGCACCCACATCACAGAGAACACAGGGAGAAGACTTTGGGGGAACATAGCTCAAGTCAGCAAGCATCACAAACAGGTACAACACTAGGGATCACAGCATGCGCAGATGAATGGAAGTGAACACACAGACATGCACATACAACACACACCTTGGGCGCAGGCAATGTCACACGTGTACACACTGCCATGAGGGGACTCCACTCCTGTGTGAGGAAAGCTGTGCCATATGTTGCCTCAGTAGGGCCCCATCATGTCAGCTGAGCACTTGGTCACACAATCAACAATTAGCACCAAATGAGGGCTCCCATCACATCAGCCTGGTCATGGATGTGCCAACGGAATCATCAGCACAGATCCAACACACTTGTATAGCAATGTTGCACTGACTACACGGATGAGTCCCTCCCCATTGATGCCCAAACCTGCATGTCCACTGGAGATGGCAACACGGTCAGGGAAGTAGACAAATGCAACGATGGCAGGCACAACAGATGTGCAGGGGTGGAAGCCACAGATATGAAATTGCCAATGTAAGTAGGAAACCCATTGCCAAATACTGAACACATGACACCCTCAGATGCTGCTATTGATGACATGGATACACCACATGATAGGACACATTCCCCCTGGACCACATGGGTTCCTGCACAGTAACACTTCATAATCATGAGACCAGATATCACCATCACTGCAGCAAGGGCATGGTTAGCTGCACCAACAACATGTACATCTGAAGCATGAGCACTAGAGAAAAGAAAGTTGCTTTATTCAGCATATGTGTTGTTTGATAACGACGTCCAGAAGAAATTAGAGCAAAGGCCAATGGCCAGTCCATTGTCAAAGTTCAAACAGGGTGACACTGGCAGATGTCACCCTACGCATGCCTGCACAATACCAGGGACAATCCACTAGGAGGGGCAACCGGGGGGCAGGCCAGGCACCGCAGGGACAGGATCAGGGCTCACCAGGGGGAGTCAGGGAAGGGGTGGTGGGTGCTGGAGAGCCACTGACAACTGCAGTGGAGGTGTCTGACATGGTGTGTGCCGGCACAACTGGGGGGCATGACACAGATGTCGTGGGTGCCGGCACAACTGCAGTGGACCCTGCAGATGGGGTGGACAGGTCCGCCACTGCAGTGCCCAAGTCAGACAGGGCGGTAGTGGACTCCACTGCAGTGCCTACCTCCAGGGGAGGAGAATGGGGAACAGGCAAGGTGGGTTGGACAGAGGGGGAGGACACCCTCACCACATCAGTGGCACAGACAAGCGCAGCGGGGGGTGTGGTGCTGGGAGAGCAAGTGGCAGGGGGAGAAGGCCGGAGCATCTTGGGGATGGTATATCTGTGGGTGGGGGAACCTGGGGCAGGGTGTGGTGGGGGCACCTGTGCAGTGGGGGCCTGAGGGATGGAGGACGGAGACCTTGTGCCTGAGCTGCAGGGCGGTGGCGGGGTCTTGCTCTTAGCACTCCGGGGGACTTGCGGGTGGGGGCCTCAGTCCGTCTGCGCCTGGGGGAGGGTGTCCGGGGGCGAGGGGCACTCTGCTCCGTGTGGGTGGGCTTCCTCTTCCCCCGGGATGCTGGAGCAGCTTCATCGGTGGGGAAGAGGCCGAGGTCACAGAGGAAGAGCTGCTGTGACTTTGGGGTTGCAGGTGAGGCAAGGGAGGGTGCTTTGGAGGGAGAGGGAACTGAGGACTGCGCAGTGCATGTGGATGCGTGTGTGTGTTCCAGGGCCCCATCCCCTGTGAGTCTGGCTTCAGTCCCCTGAATGTGCGTGCGTGTGCGTTTTGTCATTGGCGTGTGTGTCAGTGTGCTGGATGTGTGTGTGCTGGTGTGTGCCTGTGCCGGTGTGTGTGTGCCTGGGATGGGTAAGGTGCTGGGGAGTGTGGATGGAGCAGAGGCAGGAGGGGTGAGGGACCGTTTGAGGAGGGACACTGCTGCCGTCAGGGAGGAGTCCATGGACCTATTGCCCCTCTGTAGGTCAGACATGCCCGATGAGATGCCCTCCATGAACGACACCAGCTGAGTCAACAGCGCGGTGTGCGCATGGAGGACACTCAGCATGGCTGTCTGCCCTACATGGAGCTGGCGAAGGAGGTACACAGACTCCTCACTCAGGGCAGCAGGGGACACAGGGGCAGGGGGTGTGGTGCCTGGCCCAAAGGAGACACGCTCCCGGACATGGGAGCCTCCACGGACCTGGGGAATGGGAGCCGATGGGAGGGCGGTGGTGGTGCTGGTGGTGGCGGGGACAGCAACACTAGCTGGGGTGTGGTGGCTGCTGACACCCGCCTCCACAAGGGAGTCATCCTCCGAGTTGCTCTGGTCCTCAGCTGAGGTGGATGCTGCTGAGGACTCCTCGGTGTGGCTCCCCTCGCCCTCCGTGCCACTGGGTCCCTCCGACCACTCCTCGGCTGCTGACCCAGTCTGGCTCTCCGGCTCCTCCTGGTCCGTGGAGCTGTCCCCTTCCGTGGCCGTGGATGTATCTGCAAACAATGGGGAAACAGACAGACATCAGTCACCTGCACATAACGCACACACCACTGTGAGCACAGCACATCACAGAGCAAGCCCTGGCATCATTAGTTGTACATTGCTAAAAGTGCACTAATTGAACAGGAGAAGTCAATTGTCAGTCTGATGCCAAGCATGGCACTCACATCCCACATGGCCTTGCACCCATCTGTCTGGTGTCTGTTGGATTGCAACACCCCAGTGTTGACACATGCACCAAGTACACAGTAGTTGGACAGTGCAGAGGACACGGTGTGGACACATCACAGCTCTTGCCACTGAGTCAGTACAGGTTTCCGGATGTAAGGGATGCCCAGAGTCAAATAGGAAATGCATGTGATGCATACCAGCGACAGACACCATGATGCACCCATGTCCTGATAGCCAGCGCCACTATGGTGTGCATGTAGCACATGTCACTCCCCTGCAGGCTCACCAATCAGTAGACACATGCCATGGCGGAGGCATGACTGCAAAGTCATACATCACTGGCTCAGTGATGTATGACTTTGCAGCCAGACAACAACACTCTGCACTGTGTCACAATAGTAGGTCATGGGGAATGCAAGTCCTGGAGCTGCACAAGTGCACATGTACATCCCCCCCACAACACATCCTCTTCACCCTCATCTGTCCAGGTCATACCTATTGGACATATGGGAGACCTGTGACACTACCCTCTGAACCTGAGCCCCTCACACTCTGCTGTGCATGGGGAACAGCTGCCTGAACTTCACATTTACATGCCCCAGTCTGCATGGGCAGCTGATCAGACACCTATGTGTCACACAAGTATCGTCTCCTATGGTCACATCTCCAGTGGCATGCTGAGCCCCTACCAAGAAACTCCACAGCAGTCCTGGCGACTAATCCACAGCACACTGACACAGAGGCAGACACCTGAGGGGTCAAATCACTGTGCACAATGTGTCCGCTGATACACGGGAGTGGGAGTACAGAGTGTATTGTATGGCCTGGAGTATGCATGACTGTCCAGCCCCACATGAATGAGGGATGAGCCCTGGACTGTAGGCAGCTGGCTAAGTATGTGTGACACACGTCATATACATACTCCTGGGGCCCAAACATTGTTCCCACCCGCAGCATGGGTGTGTGCCAGGTACCCCAGCCACATGTGGTGGATCAGCTCAGCAATTGGACCACAGATCAAAGTAACACGCTGAATACATGTCAGAATACAGGCATTGTGTAAGCAATGGACCCACCCATGATGCCCACCACAGAGTCAGGGAAACAGATGCTGTCTCCCACCTTGAGTCAAGCAAACTGCAAGGACACAGTCCTAAGTGACAGAATTCCCTGCATGTAAGGGCCACACCTGGGTATCAGATGAGGAGTGGGCAGTGCACAATAGAGGGACATGGCTCCTGGACAACATGACTGCTGTACTGTGGCAGTTTAACCAGGCCCGAGGAGGGCACATAGCATGTTAGACAGAGTACACAGTGCAGTCTTTGACTCACCCCCTCCTTGCTGCTCTCTGGCCTTCAGCTGCCCATCCAGGTCTGGAAAGACCACCGCCAGGATCCTGAGCATGTGGGGGGTCAGGGTCCGTGTTCCGCCCCTCCTGCGAGGAGGCGACAGCTTCAGCTGGACCCGTGCAATCCTCCGGGTCCAGCCCCGAAGGTCCTGCCACCTCTTTTGGCAGTTGCGGATCCGGCGCTTGTAGACCCCCACGGACCGGACAGCCCGGACGATGTCCTTCCATATCTCATGCTTCCGATGGGCAGAAGCCTGTCAGGATGACAAAGTGATAAGGCCATTACTACACATGCAACATATCCGTGCATGACACAGTTGCATATACATGTCGCAATCACAGGGGCACATGGTGTACACAGGCAGTGCACGGCTGCCCATGGACAGTTTTCCAGAAGTCACTACATGGTATCATTGCATGGGGAGTAAAACCCTGTTCAGAAGCACTGTCACTGCACCATACCTGTCCAGTGCAAGTCACTACACACTATGGGGGGTGACAACTACTCAGTGAGCCTGCTAGCCAGTGGTGTGCTGACTCTCAGCCTTGCTAGTCAGACAAAATGCACATTCAGAAAGGCAGTGCACAGAACACTCACCTGCTCCCCTGGTGTCCCATACAGCTTGCTGTACTGTGGAAGTAGGCTGTCCAGCAGGGCCTGGTTCTCCTCAAGGCTGAAGGCTGGGGCTCTCTCCACAGTACGTGCCATTGCAGGGTCCAGAGGGGCAGAGACAGCAGCAGTGCAGTGGCAGATGTCGTCCTGGAGCATGTAGTGCAGGCAAGTGGGCTCTCAGGGGAACAGCCAGCAATATATATGTGCTGGAGAGGCAGATACTGTCCCTTGTGTCCAAAGTGATAGGTCCAAGTCGTTTGCATCTTCTGAATCTGGCCAATCCATGGAATAGCAGCACCAAAACACGCCCACAGCATCCTTCAAAACTTCAACTTCATGACATACATGAATTTGCAACATTGTTGTGGGTGACCAACTGATTTTCCAGCAACCGACTCGTTCGAAATTCGAAAACGCGTCCGTTGCCAGGCAAGCCCATTGTCAATGGGTGCGCACCGATCGGTCCATTGAGGTACAACGCGCACAGGGGTACAACGCGTACCCGCACACATTGAAAGCAATGGGCCGGCCGGAGGCACCGATCGGTCCATTGCAGTTCAACGCGCACAGGGGTACAACGCGTACCCGCACACATTGAAAGCAATGGGCCGGCCGGAGGCACCGATCGGTCCATTGCTGTTCAACGCGCACAGGGGTACAACGCGTACCCGCACACATTGAAAGCAATGGGCCGGCCGGAGGCACCGATCGGTCCATTGCAGTTCAACGCGCACAGGGGTACAACGCGTACCCGCACACATTGAAAGCAATGGGCCGGCGGAGGCACCGATCGGTCCATTGCAGTTCAACGCGCACATGGGTACAACGCGTACCCGCACACATTGAAAGCAATGGGCCGGCGGAGGCACCGATCGGTCCATTGCAGTTCAACGCGCACAGGGGTACAACGCGTACCCGCACACATTGAAAGCAATGGGCCGGCCGGAGGCACCGATCGGTCCATTGCTGTTCAACGCATCACTGTATATGTGACTGGCATAGGTCAGCATGCCTGTCTCAGATGGACATATGCCAGCCACAGATAGCTCCCAGGGAGTGAGGGGCACACCTACATCACGACAGCCTGTCCAAACCTTATCATAAGGCATGTAAGGCTGCATTTCCTATTGTGTGTATGTTGGTGTACATGTTGTCCTGTGGGTGTCACCTGTGGGCAGCCACCCCCAGGCTGTGCACGTGTTCATGGGGACAGGATCCTGGGTGTTACGTGTACGTGACCACTGTGATGTGCAACTGTTCATATCTGTGCATGTGTCATGGTCACATTTCACAGTGGTGTTTGTGTATGTCATGTCACATACCCCGTGAGTCCCATGTGGGACGGTATGTTTGAGCCAGGGTGTCCCAGTGGCACAATAGTGATGGCCCTCCACAGTCTTTGTGCATGTAGTGTTTACAATGTCTCTGATTTCATGTGCACAATGGGAGACAGTCTCCACATCCACGTTGTGTGTGCATGGACTCTGATGTTGTGCGTGTGTGTCACAGACGTCCATGGCTCTCCTGCCATGGCAAGTGTGGCCACTACCTGTGGGGGTCATGTTTGTTTTGCTGTGGTGTACACATGATACTCCAGGTGATGCCAGTGTCCATGTGGCATTACAGGGTCCCTGGGAATGTGCCTGTCGTTGAGCTGTGGTGCCTGGGGCACATCTGTCCTCACATGTCACTGGGGGGTGACTTTGACACAGCATCATGATATCCAATGGGCCAACCTGGGACAAATTGATGCCACCTGTAGGACCGTGTTGACAGATGTTGGCCATGTATGTACCATACATGTCGTTCCGGTACTGCACACTTCATGTAGTTGTGCCTCATGATGATGTATGTTGGGAACTTGAGTGTGTTCAATGCCGCATATGTGGGGTGACTGACGATCTTGCTTACTTCTCCTCTGCACTGCAGGGCTCCTGCTGTCCATCGGCCATTCCCAGACCTGGCAACGATGGTGGAACGGGACAGCATCCGATGGTACCGCTTCACCAGGCAGCTGATTGAGGATTTGGCAGTGCAGTTGTCCCCACATTTGCAGCCTGGCCGGCCGTATCCTACAGCGCTGACCCCCAAGGTGAAGGTGATGGCAGCCCTACACTTCTTTGCCACCGGTACCTTCCAACATACTGTGGCGTCTGCTGGTGGGATGTCACAGACCATGTTCAGCCGTGTGCTCCGCGATTTCTTGGCGGCAATGTTGCTCTTCCTGAACCGGTACATATATTTCCCTAGACTGCGACGACTCACTGACGTGAAGAGTGACTTTTATGCCCTGGGGAGGATGCCGCATGTCATTGGCTCCATTGATGGGACACATGTGGCTTTGGTACCACCACAGGCCCAGGAGCAGGCCTACAGGAACCGCAAGCACTACCACTCGGTCAATGCACTGGTGGTGTGTCTTGCAGACATGACCATCACACACGTGTGTGCCCGTTTCCCTGGTTCAGCACACGATGCCTTTGTGATGAGGAGTAGTCGCATCCCCAGGTTGATGGCACAGATGCAGAACCAGCGTGCCTGGCTTGTCGGTGTGTACTGACTTTGTGCCATTGTGTGTGATCTGATCTGTAGTATTCGGCCCACTTTTCCAAGTCAGCTGATGTGCACTTGTCTGTCCGTAGGTGACTCGGGATACCCCAACATGCCGTGGTTGCTGACACCCCTCAGGAACCCTGTGACACCTGCCCAGATGCGCTACAATGAGGCACATGGTCGGACCAGGAGAGTGATTGAGCGGACCTTTGGTCTCCTGAAGAGCCGCTTCCGCTGCCTGGACAAGACCGGAGGGTCCCTCCCATATGCCCCTGCGAAAGTGTGCAAGATTATCATCGTCTGCTGCATGCTCCACAACCTGGCAGTGCGGAAGGAGTTGCCTCTCATCCAGGATGACGATGACCAACATCCGCCACCTGTGGAGGATCCTGGCCTGGACCACGATGCCAGTGACGATGATGATGATGATGATGGTGATGGTGATGTCCGCACACAGCTCATCACCAACTTCTTTAGCTGAATGTGAGTATCCTGAGGTGTCATGTCAATGATGTGAGTTGGCATGATGTGTGGGTGGTGCTCTGGTGCTGTTGGAGTGTGTCCATGGGCTACTTGACAGGATGTGTGTTGCGATGTGTGGTGACAGGTGGGCTGTACTCCCCAACAGTGTTGACATGCTAACTTGGTTCTGGGTGGGTATCTTGTAACATGTATTGTGCATGAGTTTTGCTGATCTGTCCTGTACTGCATTGCTTTTGACTGTGTGTCATTTCTGTCCTTCACAGGGTACTTTCAGATTCGTTTGCTCAACTGTGTCCACCGACGACGTGATTGCACATCCAGGCTGGTAGCTGTTGTGTCCCTACAGGTGATGTGCGCCACACCCATGGACTTCCTTCCGTCTACAGTTGTTGACTGTGTGCCCGCTACCAGGTGGGGTTACCTTGCATCTGTAGTGGTTACGGCATGTTGCTACTGTGTAATAAACCTGTGCTTCACTTAGTGATGTGCGTTGTCTGTGGTCACACATTTGACTGCCATTTGCTTACTGCACCTGTGGGCTACTTGACTACAACTGGGAATGGGTGTGGTGTCTGTGCATTGCACCGTCTTCCCTGGCAACATCAGTGTAGGCAATGAGTCAGATGGCCTAGGTGTGTATGTGTTGTGTAGCCCTGGTGGTGTGTCTCCCTCATATGTGTCACGTTGCCTGTACTCACATGCCTGTGTTGTCCTTGCTGTTGCAGTTCGCATACACAGTGTAATTTTGCAGTTCATCATCCCCATAACAGCACCCACGTTGGAATCACGACAGAGGCAAGTATGGTGTATTAGTGTGTTTATTGTGATACATCTGTGTTAATAGTGCATAGGATGGATTGTGCTGTACATGAATCTTGCAATCCCAAGTTCCTAGGTGAATTGAAAGTCCAGGTAGACAGGATCCCCAGTATCGGGGCCACAGTTGTCTGACACATTGTTCCAACTTGTACTCCCCATGCAATGTGTGGGAGTAGTGTTGCCATCAACAGGGTGAACAGTCTGTGCACAAAGGCGAAAATCCAGAACAGGTTCAGGCTTCCTGGGAGTTGCGCTTGGCCATCAGCCTCTCACTTTCCCCTCCTCGGACGACCCCTCTTCTTGGGGGGGGGCCCTCAAGTGCAGGCTGCTGCGGTGCAGGGGACTCTCCGCCAGAGTCCTCCTCCCTCCCTGTGGCAGTTGCAGTTTGTTCGGTACCAGATGTTGTTGGCACACAGGGAGGTGTGGACTGGTTGCTGTTCATCTGGCGGAGGCATTGTAAAATGTCCCTGTGCACCGCCGTCATCTCATGTAGTACATCCCACTTGGACTCCACGCGGGACATGTGGGAGTCCACACGTGACATGTGTGACTCCACGTGGGACATGTGGGAGTCCAAGCGGGCATGATGGGCAGCCTGCTGCTGTTTGATGTCTCTGAGGAGCCCCACTACCTGGCTGAGCTCTCCGGTGCTGGACTGGTACGCATCAGCTATGCGTACCAGTTGTGGGTCTTCATGCACACCAGCAACGTCTGCAAGCAGCGACCTCTGTCTCCCACTCCTCCCACCACCCCTGCTGACATGTGCAGTGTGTGCAGTTGCACGCACAGATAACCCTGATCCACCTTGGGGGGTGGTGGTGGTGGTGGTGTCCATGGCCCCAGGTTGGTCCAGGGTCACTGCGCTGGTGTTGTTCCTTATTCTGTCCATGTCGGCAGGGATGGTATTCGTGGTGACAGTCGTTGGAGGGGTGGGTGCAGGGGGTGCAGCTGGTGGACCTGCTGGTGCTGCAGCTGGTGGTCCTGCTGGTGCAGCAAGTTGACTTGCACCGGATGTGCCAGGTTGTTCATCGTCCGAGGAGGACAGAGGCTGTACGACGCCAGTGAGCTCGGCATCCTCTTGAGCCTGGGACTGGGACTCCTCAGCGTCTGCTGCTGTGTCCCTATCATCACCTGTTTTTGGGAGACACAAACAATGTATTTCATGTTTCTGCAGGCATCAGTGGTTGACACACCTGACAGTTGTGACTGTGCCTCGGGGTGCGGGCCTGTACATTGTATTGTCCTAAGTCGTCACAGTCAGGGGTTGATATTGGTGTGGCACATTGTCCTGCATTATTTGGGCATTTCTATGTATTCTCTGGGGTGTGAACATGGTCTGCATTGATTGTGTTTGGTTGACAGCCAGACCTCCTTCCCACCCACCCACCCAGCCAGTCAGTTATCCCACCATGGAACGTGCTTGCATTGCAGGGAGTGGAAGTTGTCTCTCAGGATGTCAGTCAGTGGTGTCCTGCTGTTTGTTGGTGCACAGTTGCCAGCAGGGCCTTGTGCTCCCCACAGCAGTAGCCAGTGTCAGCCATCTTGTGAGTCCTTCTCCACTCCCTGTGATGTGAGCATGGTTCAGGGTGGTGTTGATGGGACAGTTGTGGGGGTGAGCAATGTCTGTGACTACGACTCCCATCATGCTATTGCCTCCACCCCCCTTCCCAGCATGCCCATGCTTCCTTCCTTTTGACTCTGCTTCCCTGTGGGGTGGGCTGGCTGTGCTGACAGGATGGCTGGGAGTGTTGTCCTGGCAGTTGTTTGGCTAAGAGTCCCAAGAGTGTCCCTGTGCTTCACACAACATAACCCAGGGTGGTGGTGCTTTGTGGGATCTTGTGTTAGGATGGAGGGCATTGCATTCTACCAGGTGGGTACTGTGGAGTTTGTGTTGGGGGGGGGTGAGGGGAGGTGCTGGTGACTATAGTCAGTGCTGCAAGTCCCCCTTCCCACCCAGCCAGCCAGCCAGATATCCCACCATGGAACGTGCTTGCATTGCAGGGAGTGGAAGTTGTCTCTCAGGATGTCAGTCAGTGGTGTCCTGCTGTTTGTTGGTGCACAGTTGCCAGCAGGGCCTTGTGCTCCCCACAGCAGTAGCCAGTGTCAGCCATCTTGTGAGTCCTTCTCCACTCCCTGTGATGTGAGCATGGTTCAGGGTGGTGTTGATGGGACAGTTGTGGGGGTGAGCAATGTCTGTGACTACGACTCCCATCATGCTATTGCCTCCACCCCCTTCCCAGCATGCCCATGCTTCCTTCCTTTTGACTCTGCTTCCCTGTGGGGTGGGCTGGCTGTGCTGACAGGATGGCTGGGAGTGTTGTCCTGGCAGTTGTTTGGCTAAGAGTCCCAAGAGTGTCCCTGTGCTTCACACAACATAACCCAGGGTGGTGGTGCTTTGTGGGATCTTGTGTTAGGATGGAGGGCATTGCATTCTACCAGGTGGGTACTGTGGAGTTTGTGTTGGGGGGGGGGGTGAGGGGAGGTGCTGGTGACTATAGTCAGTGCTGCAAGTCCCCCTTCCCACCCAGCCAGCCAGCCAGCCAGATATCCCACCATGGAACGTGCTTGCATTGCAGGGAGTGGAAGTTGTCTCTCAGGATGTCAGTCAGTGGTGTCCTGCTGTTTGTTGGTGCACAGTTGCCAGCAGGGCCTTGTGCTCCCCACAGCAGTAGCCAGTGTCAGCCATCTTGTGAGTCCTTCTCCACTCCCTGTGATGTGAGCATGGTTCAGGGTGGTGTTGATGGGACAGTTGTGGGGGTGAGCTATGTCTGTGACTACGACTCCCATCATGCTATTGCCTCCACCCCCTTCCCAGCATGCCCATGCTTCCTTCCTTTGACTCTGCTTCCCTGTGGGGTGGGCTGGCTGTGCTGACAGGATGGCTGGGAGTGTTGTCCTGGCAGTTGTTTGGCTAAGAGTCCCAAGAGTGTCCCTGTGCTTCACACAACATAACCCAGGGTGGTGGTGCTTTGTGGGATCTTGTGTTAGGATGGAGGGCATTGCATTCTACCAGGTGGGTACTGTGGAGTTTGTGTTGGGGGGGGGTGAGGGGAGGTGCTGGTGACTATAGTCAGTGCTGCAAGTCCCCCTTCCCACCCAGCCAGCCAGCCAGATATCCCACCATGGAACGTGCTTGCATTGCAGGGAGTGGAAGTTGTCTCTCAGGATGTCAGTCAGTGGTGTCCTGCTGTTTGTTGGTGCACAGTTGGCAGCAGGGCCTTGTGCTCCCCACAGCAGTAGCCAGTGTCAGCCATCTTGTGAGTCCTTCTCCACTCCCTGTGATGTGAGCATGGTTCAGGGTGGTGTTGATGGGACAGTTGTGGGGGTGAGCAATGTCTGTGACTACGACTCCCATCATGCTATTGCCTCCACCCCCCTTCCCAGCATGCCCATGCTTCCTTCCTTTTGACTCTGCTTCCCTGTGGGGTGGGCTGGCTGTGCTGACAGGATGGCTGGGAGTGTTGTCCTGGCAGTTGTTTGGCTAAGAGTCCCAAGAGTGTCCCTGTGCTTCACACAACATAACCCAGGGTGGTGGTGCTTTGTGGGATCTTGTGTTAGGATGGAGGGCATTGCATTCTACCAGGTGGGTACTGTGGAGTTTGTGTTGGGGGGGGGGTGAGGGGAGGTGCTGGTGACTATAGTCAGTGCTGCAAGTCCCCCTTCCCACCCAGCCAGCCAGCCAGATATCCCACCATGGAACGTGCTTGCATTGCAGGGAGTGGAAGTTGTCTCTCAGGATGTCAGTCAGTGGTGTCCTGCTGTTTGTTGGTGCACAGTTGGCAGCAGGGCCTTGTGCTCCCCACAGCAGTAGCCAGTGTCAGCCATCTTGTGAGTCCTTCTCCACTCCCTGTGATGTGAGCATGGTTCAGGGTGGTGTTGATGGGACAGTTGTGGGGGTGAGCAATGTCTGTGACTACGACTCCCATCATGCTATTGCCTCCACCCCCTTCCCAGCATGCCCATGCTTCCTTCCTTTTGACTCTGCTTCCCTGTGGGGTGGGCTGGCTGTGCTGACAGGATGGCTGGGAGTGTTGTCCTGGCAGTTGTTTGGCTAAGAGTCCCAAGAGTGTCCCTGTGCTTCACACAACATAACCCAGGGTGGTGGTGCTTTGTGGGATCTTGTGCTAGGATGGAGGGCATTGCATTCTACCAGGTGGGTACTGTGGAGTTTGTGTTGGGGGGGGGTGAGGGGAGGTGCTGGTGACTATAGTCAGAGCTGCAAGTCCCCCTTCCCACCCAGCCAGCCAGCCAGATATCCCACCATGGAACGTGCTTGCATTGCAGGGAGTGGAAGTTGTCTCTCAGGATGTCAGTCAGTGGTGTCCTGCTGTTTGTTGGTGCACAGTTGGCAGCAGGGCCTTGTGCTCCCCACAGCAGTAGCCAGTGTCAGCCATCTTGTGAGTCCTTCTCCACTCCCTGTGATGTGAGCATGGTTCAGGGTGGTGTTGATGGGACAGTTGTGGGGGTGAGCAATGTCTGTGACTACGACTCCCATCATGCTATTGCCTCCACCCCCTTCCCAGCATGCCCATGCTTCCTTCCTTTTGACTCTGCTTCCCTGTGGGGTGGGCTGGCTGTGCTGACAGGATGGCTGGGAGTGTTGTCCTGGCAGTTGTTTGGCTAAGAGTCCCAAGAGTGTCCCTGTGCTTCACACAACATAACCCAGGGTGGTGGTGCTTTGTGGGATCTTGTGTTAGGATGGAGGGCATTGCATTCTACCAGGTGGGTACTGTGGAGTTTGTGTTGGGGGGGGGGTGAGGGGAGGTGCTGGTGACTATAGTCAGTGCTGCAAGTCCCCCTTCCCACCCAGCCAGCCAGCCAGATATCCCACCATGGAACGTGCTTGCATTGCAGGGAGTGGAAGTTGTCTCTCAGGATGTCAGTCAGTGGTGTCCTGCTGTTTGTTGGTGCACAGTTGCCAGCAGTGCATTGTGCTCCCCACAGCAGTAGCCAGTGTCAGCCATCTTGTGAGTCCTTCTCCACTCCCTGTGATGTGAGCATGGTTCAGGGTGGTGTTGATGGGACAGTTGTGGGGGTGAGCAATGTCTGTGACTACGACTCCCATCATGCTATTGCCTCCACCCCCTTCCCAGCATGCCCATGCTTCCTTCCTTTTGACTCTGCTTCCCTGTGGGGTGGGCTGGCTGTGCTGACAGGATGGCTGGGAGTGTTGTCCTGGCAGTTGTTTGGCTAAGAGTCCCAAGAGTGTCCCTGTGCTTCACACAACATAACCCAGGGTGGTGGTGCTTTGTGGGATCTTGTGTTAGGATGGAGGGCATTGCATTCTACCAGGTGGGTACTGTGGAGTTTGTGTTGGGGGGGGGGTGAGGGGAGGTGCTGGTGACTATAGTCAGTGCTGCAAGTCCCCCTTCCCACCCAGCCAGCCAGCCAGATATCCCACCATGGAACGTGCTTGCATTGCAGGGAGTGGAAGTTGTCTCTCAGGATGTCAGTCAGTGGTGTCCTGCTGTTTGTTGGTGCACAGTTGGCAGCAGGGCCTTGTGCTCCCCACAGCAGTAGCCAGTGTCAGCCATCTTGTGAGTCCTTCTCCACTCCCTGTGATGTGAGCATGGTTCAGGGTGGTGTTGATGGGACAGTTGTGGGGGTGAGCAATGTCTGTGACTACGACTCCCATCATGCTATTGCCTCCACCCCCTTCCCAGCATGCCCATGCTTCCTTCCTTTTGACTCTGCTTCCCTGTGGGGTGGGCTGGCTGTGCTGACAGGATGGCTGGGAGTGTTGTCCTGGCAGTTGTTTGGCTAAGAGTCCCAAGAGTGTCCCTGTGCTTCACACAACATAACCCAGGGTGGTGGTGCTTTGTGGGATCTTGTGTTAGGATGGAGGGCATTGCATTCTACCAGGTGGGTACTGTGGAGTTTGTGTTGGGGGGGGGTGAGGGGAGGTGCTGGTGACTATAGTCAGTGCTGCAAGTCCCCCTTCCCACCCAGCCAGCCAGCCAGATATCCCACCATGGAACGTGCTTGCATTGCAGGGAGTGGAAGTTGTCTCTCAGGATGTCAGTCAGTGGTGTCCTGCTGTTTGTTGGTGCACAGTTGGCAGCAGGGCCTTGTGCTCCCCACAGCAGTAGCCAGTGTCAGCCATCTTGTGAGTCCTTCTCCACTCCCTGTGATGTGAGCATGGTTCAGGGTGGTGTTGATGGGACAGTTGTGGGGGTGAGCAATGTCTGTGACTACGACTCCCATCATGCTATTGCCTCCACCCCCTTCCCAGCATGCCCATGCTTCCTTCCTTTTGACTCTGCTTCCCTGTGGGGTGGGCTGGCTGTGCTGACAGGATGGCTGGGAGTGTTGTCCTGGCAGTTGTTTGGCTAAGAGTCCCAAGAGTGTCCCTGTGCTTCACACAACATAACCCAGGGTGGTGGTGCTTTGTGGGATCTTGTGTTAGGATGGAGGGCATTGCATTCTACCAGGTGGGTACTGTGGAGTTTGTGTTGGGGGGGGTGAGGGGAGGTGCTGGTGACTATAGTCAGTGCTGCAAGTCCCCCTTCCCACCCAGCCAGCCAGCCAGATATCCCACCATGGAACGTGCTTGCATTGCAGGGAGTGGAAGTTGTCTCTCAGGATGTCAGTCAGTGGTGTCCTGCTGTTTGTTGGTGCACAGTTGCCAGCAGGGCCTTGTGCTCCCCACAGCAGTAGCCAGTGTCAGCCATCTTGTGAGTCCTTCTCCACTCCCTGTGATGTGAGCATGGTTCAGGAGTGGTGTTGATGGGACAGTTGTGGGGGTGAGCAATGTCTGTGACTACGACTCCCATCATGCTATTGCCTCCACCCCCCTTCCCAGCATGCCCATGCTTCCTTCCTTTTGACTCTGCTTCCCTGTGGGGTGGGCTGGCTGTGCTGACAGGATGGCTGGGAGTGTTGTCCTGGCAGTTGTTTGGCTAAGAGTCCCAAGAGTGTCCCTGTGCTTCACACAACATAACCCAGGGTGGTGGTGCTTTGTGGGATCTTGTGTTAGGATGGAGGGCATTGCATTCTACCAGGTGGGTACTGTGGAGTTTGTGTTGGGGGGGGGGTGAGGGGAGGTGCTGGTGACTATAGTCAGTGCTGCAAGTCCCCCTTCCCACCCAGCCAGCCAGCCAGATATCCCACCATGGAACGTGCTTGCATTGCAGGGAGTGGAAGTTGTCTCTCAGGATGTCAGTCAGTGGTGTCCTGCTGTTTGTTGGTGCACAGTTGGCAGCAGGGCCTTGTGCTCCCCACAGCAGTAGCCAGTGTCAGCCATCTTGTGAGTCCTTCTCCACTCCCTGTGATGTGAGCATGGTTCAGGGTGGTGTTGATGGGACAGTTGTGGGGGGGGCAATATGTGTGACTGCGACTCCCATCATGCTATTGGCTACACTGACTTGGCCAGCATACACAGAATTCCTTCCTTTGAGTGGTCTTCACTGTGTGTTGGTGTTGTTGTGGTGGCTACATGTGTGGATGTGTTTGTTAGTTCTATTTGTGCCACTGCCTAGCTGTAGTTGTGGTTGTGTTTGTACATGTGTTGGCACGGTTGGATGTGACTTTTTTGATGGCATGTGTTGTGTTTCTCTGACTGACATACACATTTTGTGATGATTCTGTTCTGGTTGCTGTGTGATTGCTATGAGTGCATGGTTTGACTCTCCCCTTGACAGTGATGTGTGTGTGTTTTGTGGCAGTATATTGTGTACATTTGTTGTGTACTCACCAGGCTCTGGGATGTCCTCTAGTCCATATATGCTCACTGGCGGTAGGATGGCCCGCACCTTCTCCTCCCAGGGCCTGAGGTATATTGGCTTGGCAGGAGGGCCACTGCCGGTGTGTTGGCTGTTGATGTAGTCTTGCTTCAGCAGTTTCCGTACCCTCCTGCGCACGTCATACCACCTGTTCTGGATGTCGGTCTTTGTGCGCCAACATGGTGATTGGGCGTTCACCCTGTTGATGATCCTCTCCCACATCTTGGTTTTCTGCGACATGGGGGTCTGTTGGACCAATGTGCCAAACAGCTGTGGCTCTACCCTGAGGATCTCGTCTACCAGGACTTCCAATTCACAATCTAGGAACTTGTGATTCTTCTTGGGGGGCATGGTGATGGGTGGTGATGGTGAGTGATGTGTGTGTTGGTGTGCAGGTGAGGGTGTGTGAGTGTGTGTTTTGCTGGGTGTATGTGAGGTAGGTATTTGTTGGTGTGCTGATGGTGTGTGGCTTGTGTGAGGGATGAGCTGTGGGTGTGTGGTTGCTTTCTCTTGGGTGCTGGCAGTGGAATGGCATTTGCAAAGGCTCATGGTTGTGATTTGTGTCCTTTATATAGGTGGAGTTGTGGGTGTGTCTTTGTTCTCTGTCCCCACCCCCCCAGTATTTATTGGCTTGGTAATTGCTTGTTTGGCCTTTTTTGGTTGATTTTTCCTTTGTGCTGTTTGTGTATGTTGGAAACGTTCTTGTGACCGAGTCGGACCCTGCATTGGTCTCGTACGGTGTTTTCCGTTTCGTTCACGCTGTGTTTGTGCAGTTTTGTATGCTGCGTACGCGTCGGTCGCGGTGTATTGTGTTGCTTCGGCTCCGTTTTGTATGCGTGTCGGTCGTACGGCTTGTCCTCCGTCCGACTCGGTCGTGTTTTTCGCGCCTTGCATCGTACTTTGCGGTTTGGAGTTGGCGGGTACGATTCGGTCGGATTTGTTCCGGGTGCGTGTCGGTCGGTTGGATTAGCGTCTTTTCCGGCCGGATTGCTATTTTCCGAGCGGCTCGGTCGGTCGGCTTGGTTTCCTAACGTGTCGGTCGGATTTATCGCGGCTTGCATCGTACTTGGCGTGTCGGGCGCCACTGGTACGTGTCGGTCGGTAATTTTTCCGGCTCCGAGTCGGTCGGTGCTTTTCCGGCCCGAATCGGATTCGACC
>CAWUFW010025904.1:0-39001 GCA_963921515.1 Calotriton arnoldi | reverse complement strand
GAAGCAACGAGAAGGACGAACGACACGAACCAACCATGAATCCCTTCGTCCCGATCATACCAATATTCTACATCTACTACCGGAACAGGCACGGACGCGTACGGCGCAGAAGGTAAGTCAGACACCAACCACAAAACACATACAACACGTACACGACACATCACACACATACACTGGGAATCTGAATATACTTGCAACAGCAGCACCATAGGGGCGGGATGCCCATCACCAATGCCACATATGCACACAGGGGCCTGAATGCGCGCCACCACCCCAACCCAGGGGGCTGGATGCCAACCACCCTCAACCAGGGGGGCAGGATGCCTACCACTACTACCACCCTCACCCAGGGGGCAGGATGCCTACCACTACTACCACCCTTAGCCAGGGTGGCAGGATGCCTACCACTACTACCACCCTTAGCCAGGGGGCAGGATGCCTACCACTACTACCACCCTTAGCCAGGGGGCTGGATGCCTACCACTACTACCACCCTTAGCCAGGGGGCAGGATGCCCACCACTACTACCACCCTCACCCAGGGGGGCTGGATGCCTACCACTACTACCACCCTCACCCAGGGGTGGCAGGATGCCTACCACTACTACCACCCTCACCCAGGGGGGCTGGATGCCTACCACTACTACCACCCTTAGCCAGGGGGCAGGATGCCCACAACTACTACCACCCTCACCCAGGGGGGCAGGATGCCTACCACTACTACCACCCTTAGCCAGGGTGGCAGGATGCCTACCACTACTACCACCCTTAGCCAGGGGGCAGGATGCCCACAACTACTACCACCCTCACCCAGGGGGGCAGGATGCCTACCACTACTACCACCCTTAGCCAGGGTGGCAGGATGCCTACCACTACTACCACCCTTAGCCAGGGGGCAGGATGCCTACCACTACTACCACCCCAACCCAGGGGCGGCTGGATGCCTACCACTACTACCACCCTTAGCCAGGGGGCTGGATGCCTACCACTACTACCACCCTTAGCCAGGGGGCAGGATGCCCACCACTACTACCACCCTCACCCAGGGGGGCTGGATGCCTACCACTACTACCACCCTCACCCAGGGGGGCAGGATGCCTACCACTACTACCACCCTCACCCAGGGGGCAGGATGCCTACCACTACTACCACCCTTAGCCAGGGGGCTGGATGCCTACCACTACTACCACCCTCACCCAGGGGGCAGGATGCCTACCACTACTACCACCCTTAGCCAGGGGGCTGGATGCCTACCACTACTACCACCCTCACCCAGGGGGGCTGGATGCCTACCACTACTACCACCCTTAGCCAGGGGGCAGGATGCCCACCACTACTACCACCCTCACCCACGGGGGGCAGGATGCCTACCACTACTACCACCCTTAGCCAGGGTGGCAGGATGCCTACCACTACTACCACCCTTAGCCAGGGTGGCAGGATGCCTACCACTACTACCACCCTTAGCCAGGGGGCAGGATGCCTACCACTACTACCACCCTTAGCCAGGGGGCAGGATGCCCACCACTACTACCACCCTTAGCCAGGGGGGCTGGATGCCTACCACTACTACCACCCTTAGCCAGGGTGGCAGGATGCCTACCACTACTACCACCCTTAGCCAGGGGGCAGGATGCCTACCACTACTACCACCCTCACCCAGGGGGGCTGGATGCCTACCACTACTACCACCCTTAGCCAGGGGGCAGGATGCCTACCACTACTACCACCCTCACCCAGGGGTGGCAGGATGCCTACCACTACTACCACCCTTAGCCAGGGTGGCAGGATGCCTACCACTACTACCACCCTTAGCCAGGGGGCTGGATGCCTACCACTACTACCACCCTTAGCCAGGGGGCAGGATGCCCACCACTACTACCACCCTCACCCAGGGGGGCTGGATGCCTACCACTACTACCACCCTCACCCAGGGGTGGCAGGATGCCTACCACTACTACCACCCTTAGCCAGGGTGGCAGGATGCCTACCACTACTACCACCCTTAGCCAGGGGGCAGGATGCCTACCACTACTACCACCCTTAGCCAGGGGGCAGGATGCCCACCACTACTACCACCCTTAGCCAGGGGGCTGGATGCCTACCACTACTACCACCCTTAGCCAGGGGGGCTGGATGCCTACCACTACTACCACCCCCACTCATAGGATGGACAATGCATGACACAACAAGCACACCACAACCTAGGGAATGCAAGATTAAGACATCCCCCACCACCATGACAAGCGTGTGTAGGCTGTGTCAAATGCCTACAACACCGAACATGACTTTCAACATACAATGTGACCCCCTAGCACATGTGCCACACATATATGTGTGTGGCACCCACAATGCAAGCAGCCCATGACCATTGTGGCAATGGGGCCTAAACCCCCATCATCACAGTGACCAAAAGGTAAGTGTGGGGTCCATAGCTGAAGCACATTTTGACCATTGTGGCAATGGGGTCCAAACCCCCATCATCACAGTGAGCAAAAGGCAAGTGTGGGGTCCATAGCTGAAGCACATTTTGACCATTGTGGCAATGGGGTCCAAACCCCCATCATCACAGTGACCAAAAGGCAAGTGTGGGGTCCATAGCTGAAGCACATTTTGACCATTGTGGCAATGGGGTCTACACCCTCATCATCACAGTGACCAAAAGGTAATTGTTGACAAAGAAAGAGCTGCAACTGCCAAACTGCATGGATCATTCCTGCTCACAGAACCAAAAACTCATCTGTGGCAAAGTAGTGTATGTGTCCCATTGCAACATAAATTGGGGGAGCCAAATACTGCAGTGCAAATGAAACATTCCTTTGGCCATGTGCAGACAAACAACACCCATGGGGGCTGAGACCGTCAACAGTCATCAATGACACAATGACAGAAGTGACCATCAGAATGCAGACCCACATATTTGCACCAATGGGCACACAAATGCAGATACCCTGTGGAGACAGCAGATGTGAGGTGAACAGATACCATACCATGGCAGCAATGGGACACACAAACCATGATCACTGTGCTGACCGATGACCTAGGAGTCCCAGGGACAGCAGGGGAAACACACCAAACAACATACAGCCAATGGCACACCCAAGATATGCCAATGCAGTGGTGCAGATGCACAAACACAAACAGGCAGACCAACACTGTCATCATACACAGCAGGTGAGGGGTGGGGGTGCCAGTGTCCCCAGGCAACCACACAACACATGAGGAGAGCTGAATACCAATCATACAGATGTGCATACACTGCCACACTAAGGTAACTCATGGATCCAAATCCCCTATGTGGGCAAGCAGGCATTGTCAGGTGAGAGGGAGCACAAAACACACATGTCACACAGGCACGTAGGAACAACAACTGACACAGCAAGTCACAGACACACCACAGCACCACCCCCAGGGCCCCCACAATGTGGTGACCCTGGGCTGAATAAAAATACCACTGTGATGACAAAGCTAAATGTCGTTCACACTATGAACCACAGTCAGGTGTCCTGAGCAACAAACTACCATCACACCTACACAAGCACAAATCAATCAGCATGGCCAGTAAGCCAAGGCCAACATGGAGGCAGGGGCCTAGCCGGGCAACAACTCTCATCTGCACACACTCAACACCACACCCCTCGACCTCCAACAATGTGCAGCAGTGAAGTACACATGCACTGGTGACATTGCACATGCACCCATGACTATTCCAGGGTGGTGGGTGGGAACCAAGGTGTAGAAACACATCACACATGGACACTCAACAAGACTCCTGAATGTCTGACACACTGCACACTACGCTGTACATGGACATGACGGCAATACCACACCGACCAATGGGATCCCAGCCACAGTCACACACCAATGAAGAAGCCAAGGTCACCCACAACGAACACACATAGACAACTTCCAACATTGCAGCTCTGACCCTGAGGAGTGGCAGCAGTCACACACACAACATGTCACAATCACTGAAAGATAACACAAACTGGAAATCACATGACAGGGGCAAACAACAAGTGCCAAGGGGAAACCTGACTGTGACCCATCTGCGTCTGCACACAAACTCAGCCCTGACAGCAAACACACCTATGGGTGACACCCTGATGACCAGTAATGTGCCATGCACCCACATCACAGAGAACACAGGGAGAAGACTTTGGGGGAACATAGCTCAAGTCAGCAAGCATCACAAACAGGTACAACACTAGGGATCACAGCATGCGCAGATGAATGGAAGTGAACACACAGACATGCACATACAACACACACCTTGGGTGCAGGCAATGTCACACGTGTACACACTGCCATGAGGGGACTCCACTCCTGTGTGAGGAAAGCTGTGCCATATGTTGCCTCAGTAGGGCCCCATCATGTCAGCTGAGCACTTGGTCACACAATCAACAATTAGCACCAAATGAGGGCTCCCATCACATCAGCCTGGTCATGGATGTGCCAACGGAATCATCAGCACAGATCCAACACACTTGTATAGCAATGTTGCACTGACTACACGGATGAGTCCCTCCCCATTGATGCCCAAACCTGCATGTCCACTGGAGATGGCAACACGGTCAGGGAAGTAGACAAATGCAACGATGGCAGGCACAACAGATGTGCAGGGGTGGAAGCCACAGATATGAAATTGCCAATGTAAGTAGGAAACCCATTGCCAAATACTGAACACATGACACCCTCAGATGCTGCAATTGATGACATGGATACACCACATGATAGGACACATTCCCCCTGGACCACATGGGTTCCTGCACAGTAACACTTCATAATCATGAGACCAGATATCACCATCACTGCAGCAAGGGCATGGTTAGCTGCACCAACAACATGTACATCTGAAGCATGAGCACTAGAGAAAAGAAAGTTGCTTTATTCAGCATATGTGTTGAGGCCAAACGAAGTCCTGAAAAAAGAGCAAAGGCCAATGGCCAGTCCATTGTCAAAGTTCAAACAGGGTGACACTGGCAGATGTCACCCTACGCATGCCTGCACAATACCAGGGACAATCCACTAGGAGGGGCAACCGGGGGCAGGCCAGGCACCGCAGGGACAGGATCAGGGCTCACCAGGGGGAGTCAGGGAAGGGGTGGTGGGTGCAGGAGAGCCACTGACAACTGCAGTGGAGGTGTCTGACATGGTGTGTGCCGGCACAACTGGGGGGCATGACACAGATGTCGTGGGTGCCGGCACAACTGCAGTGGACCCTGCAGATGGGGTGGACAGGTCCGCCACTGCAGTGCCCAAGTCAGACAGGGCGGTAGTGGACTCCACTGCAGTGCCTACCTCCAGGGGAGGAGAATGGGGAACAGGCAAGGTGGGTTGGACAGAGGGGGGACACCCTCACCACATCAGTGGCACAGACAAGCGCAGCGGGGGGTGTGGTGCTGGGAGAGCAAGTGGCAGGGGAGAAGGCCGGAGCATCTTGGGGATGGTATATCTGTGGGTGGGGGAACCTGGGGCAGGGTGTGGTGGGGGCACCTGTGCAGTGGGGGCCTGAGGGATGGAGGACGGAGACCTTGTGCCTGAGCTGCAGGGTGGTGGCGGGGTCTTGCTCTTAGCACTCCGGGGGACTTGCGGGTGGGGGCCTCAGTCCGTCTGCGCCTGGGGGAGGGTGTCCGGGGGCGAGGGGCACTCTGCTCCGTGTGGGTGGGCTTCCTCTTCCCCCGGGATGCTGGAGCAGCTTCATCGGTGGGGAAGAGGCCGAGGTCACAGAGGAAGAGCTGCTGTGACTTTGGGGTTGCAGGTGAGGCAAGGGAGGGTGCTTTGGAGGGAGAGGGAACTGAGGACTGCGCAGTGCATGTGGATGCGTGTGTGTGTTCCAGGGCCCCATCCCCTGTGAGTCTGGCTTCAGTCCCCTGAATGTGCGTGCGTGTGCGTTTTGTCATTGGCGTGTGTGTCAGTGTGCTGGATGTGTGTGTGCTGGTGTGTGCCTGTGCCAGTGTGTGTGTGCCTGGGATGGGTAAGGTGCTGGGGAGTGTGGATGGAGCAGAGGCAGGAGGGGTGAGGGACCGTTTGAGGAGGGACACTGCTGCCGTCAGGGAGGAGTCCATGGACCTATTGCCCCTCTGTAGGTCAGACATGCCCGATGAGATGCCCTCCATGAACGACACCAGCTGAGTCAACAGCGCGGTGTGCGCATGGAGGACACTCAGCATGGCTGTCTGCCCTACATGGAGCTGGCGAAGGAGGTACACAGACTCCTCACTCAGGGCAGCAGGGGACACAGGGGCAGGGGTGCGGTGCCTGGCCCAAAGGAGACACGCTCCCGGACATGGGAGCCTCCACGGACCTGGGGAATGGGAGCCGATGGGAGGGCGGTGGTGGTGCTGGTGGTGGCGGGGACAGCAACACTAGCTGGGGTGTGGTGGCTGCTGACACCCGCCTCCACAAGGGAGTCATCCTCCGAGTTGCTCTGGTCCTCAGCTGAGGTGGATGCTGCTGAGGACTCCTCGGTGTGGCTCCCCTCGCCCTCCGTGCCACTGGGTCCCTCCGACCACTCCTCGGCTGCTGACCCAGTCTGGCTCTCCGGCTCCTCCTGGTCCGTGGAGCTGTCCCCTTCCGTGGCCGTGGATGTATCTGCAAACAATGGGGAAACAGACAGACATCAGTCACCTGCACCAAACGCACACACCACTGTGAGCACAGCACATTACAGAGCAAGCCCTGGCATCATTAGTTGTACATTGCTAAAAGTGCCCTAATTGAACAGGAGAAGTCAATTGTCAGTCTGATGCCAAGCATGGCACTCACATCCCACATGGCCTTGCACCCATCTGTCTGGTGTCTGTTGGATTGCAACACCCCAGTGTTGACACATGCACCAAGTACACAGTAGTTGGACAGTGCAGAGGACACGGTGTGGACACATCACAGCTCTTGCCACTGAGTCAGTACAGGTTTACGGATGTAAGGGATGCCCAGAGTCAAATAGGAAATGCATGTGATGCATTCCAGCGACAGACACCATGATGCACCCATGTCCTGATAGCCAGCGCCACTATGGTGTGCATGTAGCACATGTCACTCCCCTGCAGGATCACCAATCAGTAGACACATGCCATGGCGGAGGCATGACTGCAAAGTCATACATCACTGTCTCAGTGATGTATGACTTTGCAGCCAGACTAACAACACTCTGCACTGTGTCACAATAGTAGGTCATGGGGAATGCAAGTCCTGGAGCTGCACAAGTGCACATGTACATCCCCCCACAACACATCCTCTTAACCCTCATCTGTCCAGGTCATACCTATTGGACATATGGTAGACCTGTGACACTACCCTCTGAACCTGAGCCCCTCACACTCTGCTGTGCATGGGGAACAGCTGCCTGAACTTCACATTTACATGCCCCAGTCTGCATGGGCAGCTGATCAGACACCTATGTGTCACACAAGTATCGTCTCCTATGGTCACATCTCCAGTGGCATGCTGAGCCCCTACCAAGAAACTCCACAGCAGTCCTGGCGACTAATCCACAGCACACTGACACAGAGGCAGACACCTGAGGGGTCAAAACACTGTGCACAATGTGTCCTCTGATACACGGGAGTGGGAGTACAGAGTGTATTGTATGGCCTGGAGTAGGCATGACTGTCCAGCCCCACATGAATGAGGGATGAGCCCTGGACTGTAGGCAGCTGGCTAAGTATGTGTGACACACGTCATATACATACTCCTGGGGCCCAAACATTGTTCCCACCCGCAGCATGGGTGTGTGCCAGGTACCCCAGCCACATGTGGTGGATCAGCTCAGCAATTGGACCACAGATCAAAGTAACACGCTGAATACATGTCAGAATACAGGCATTGTGTAAGCAATGGACCCACCCATGATGCCCACCACAGAGTCAGGGAAACAGATGCTGTCTCCCACCTTGAGTCAAGCAAACTGCAAGGACACAGTCCTAAGTGACAGAATTCCCTGCATGTAAGGGCCACACCTGGGTATCAGATGAGGAGTGGGCAGTGCACAATAGAGGGACATGGCTCCTGGACAACATGACTGCTGTACTGTGGCAGTTCAACCTGGCCCGAGGAGGGCACATAACATGTTAGACAGAGTACACAGTGCAGTCTTTGACTCACCCCCTCCTTGCTGCTCTCTGGCCTTCAGCTGCCCATCCAGGTCTGGAAAGACCACCGCCAGGATCCTGAGCATGTGGGGGGTCAGGGTCCGTGTTCCGCCCCTCCTGCGAGGAGGCGACAGCTTCAGCTGGACCCGTGCAATCCTCCGGGTCCAGCCCCGAAGGTCCTGCCACCTCTTTTGGCAGTTGCGGATCCGGCGCTTGTAGACCCCCACGGACCGGACAGCCCGGACGATGTCCTTCCATATCTCATGCTTCCGATGGGCAGAAGCCTGTCAGGATGACAAAGTGATAAGGCCATTACTACACATGCAACATATCCGTGCATGACACAGTTGCATATACATGTCGCAATCACAGGGGCACATGGTGTACCCAGGCAGTGCACGGCTGCCCATGGACAGTTTTCCAGAAGTCACTACATGGTATCATAGCATGGGGAGTAAAACCCTGTTCAGAAGCACTGTCACTGCACCATACCTGTCCAGTGCAAGTCACTACACACTATGGGGGGTGACAACTACTCAGTGAGCCTGCTAGCCAGTGGTGTGCTGACTCTCAGCCTTGCTAGTCAGACAAAATGCACATTCAGAAAGGCAGTGCACAGAACACTCACCTGCTCCCCTGGTGTCCCATACAGCTTGCTGTACTGTGGAAGTAGGCTGTCCAGCAGGGCCTGGTTCTCTTCAAGGCTGAAGGCTGGGGCTCTCTCCACAGTACGTGCCATTGCAGGGTCCAGAGGGGCAGAGACAGCAGCAGTGCAGTGGCAGATGTCGTCCTGGAGCATGTAGTGCAGGCAAGTGGGCTCTCAGGGGAACATGCAGCAATATATATGTGCTGGAGAGGCAGATACTGTCCCTTGTGTCCAAAGTGATAGGTCCAAGTCGTTTGCATCTTCTGAATCTGGCCAATCCATGGAATAGCAGCACCAAAACACGCCCACAGCATCCTTCAAAATTTCAACTTCATGACATACATGATTTTGCAACATTGTTGTGGGTGACCAACTGATTTTCCAGCAACCGACTCGTTCGAATATTCGAAAACGCGTCCGTTGCCAGGCAAGCCCATTGTCAATGGGTGCGCACCGATCGGTCCATTGAGGTACAACGCGCACAGGGGTACAACGCGTACCCGCACACATTGAATGCAATGGGCCGGCCGGAGGCACCGATCGGTCCATTGCAGTACAACGCGCACAGGGGTACAACGCGTACCCGCACACATTGAATGCAATGGGCCGGCCGGAGGCACCGATCGGTCCATTGCAGTACAACGCGCACAGGGGTACAACGCGTACCCGCACACATTGAATGCAATGGGCCGGCCGGAGGCACCGATCGGTCCATTGCAGTACAACGCGCACAGGGGTACAACGCGTACCCGCACACATTGAAAGCAATGGGCCGGCCGGAGGCACCGATCGGTCCATTGCTGTTCAACGCATCACTGTACATGTGACTGGCATATGTCAGCATGCCTGTCTCAGATGGACATATGCCAGCCACAGATAGCTCCCAGGGAGTGAGGGGCACACCTACATCACGACAGCCTGTCCAAACCTTATCATAAGGCATGTAAGGCTGCATTTCCTATTGTGTGTATGTTGGTGTACATGTTGTCCTGTGGGTGTCACCTGTGGGCAGCCACCCCCAGGCTGTGCACGTGTTAATGGGGACAGGATCCTGGGTGTTACGTGTACGTGACCACTGTGATGTGCAACTGTTCATATCTGTGCATGTGCCATGGTCACATTTCACAGTGGTGTTTGTGTATGTCATGTCACATACCCCGTGAGTCCCATGTGGGACGGTATGTTTGAGCCAGGGTGTCCCAGTGGCACAATAGTGATGGCCCTCCACAGTCTTTGTGCATGTAGTGTTTACAATGTCTCTGATTTCATGTGCACAATGGGAGACAGTCTCCACATCCACGTTGTGTGTGCATGGACTCTGATGTTGTGCGTGTGTGTCACAGACGTCCATGGCTCTCCTGCCATGGCAAGTGTGGCCACTACCTGTGGGGGTCATGTTTGTTTTGTTGTGGTGTACACATGATACTCCAGGTGATGCCAGTGTCCATGTGGCATTACAGGGTCCCTGGGAATGTGCCTGTCGTTGAGCTGTGGTGCCTGGGGCACATCTGTCCTCACATGTCACTGGGGGGTGACTGTGACACAGCATCATGATATCCAATGGGCCAACCTGGGACAAATTGATGCCACCTGTAGGACCGTGTTGACAGATGTTGGCCATGTATGTACCATACATGTCGTTCCGGTACTGCACACTTCATGTAGTTGTGCCTCATGATGATGTATGTTGGGATCTTGAGTGTGTTCAATGCCGCATATGTGGGGTGACTGACGATCTTGCTTACTTCTCCTCTGCACTGCAGGGCTCCTGCTGTCCATCGGCCATTCCCAGACCTGGCAACGATGGTGGAACGGGACAGCATCCGACGGTACCGCTTCACCAGGCAGCTGATTGAGGATTTGGCAGTGCAGTTGTCCCCACATTTGCAGCCTGGCCGGCCGTATCCTACAGCGCTGACCCCCAAGGTGAAGGTGATGGCAGCCCTACACTTCTTTGCCACCGGTACCTTCCAACATACTGTGGCGTCTGCTGGTGGGATGTCACAGACCATGTTCAGCCGTGTGCTCCGCGATTTCTTGGCGGCAATGTTGCTCTTCCTGAACCGGTACATCTATTTCCCTAGACTGCGACGACTCACTGACGTGAAGAGTGACTTTTATGCCCTGGGGAGGATGCCGCATGTCATTGGCTCCATTGATGGGACACATGTGGCTTTGGTACCACCACAGGCCCAGGAGCAGGCCTACAGGAACCGCAAGCACTACCACTCGGTCAATGCACTGGTGGTGTGTCTTGCAGACATGACCATCACACACGTGTGTGCCCGTTTCCCTGGTTCAGCACACGATGCCTTTGTGATGAGGAGTAGTCGCATCCCCAGGTTGATGGCACAGATGCAGAACCAGCGTGCCTGGCTTGTCGGTGTGTACTGACTTTGTGCCATTGTGTGTGATCTGATCTGTAGTATTCCGCCCACTTTTCCAAGTCAGCTGATGTGCACTTGTCTGTCCGTAGGTGACTCGGGATACCCCAACATGCCGTGGTTGCTGACACCCCTCAGGAACCCTGTGACACCTGCCCAGATGCGCTACAATGAGGCAGATGGTCGGACCAGGAGAGTGATTGAGCGGACCTTTGGTCTCCTGAAGAGCCGCTTCCGCTGCCTGGACAAGACCGGAGGGTCCCTCCCATATGCCCCTGCGAAAGTGTGCAAGATTATCATCGTCTGCTGCATGCTCCACAACCTGGCAGTGCGGAAGGAGTTGCCTCTCATCCAGGATGACGATGACCAACATCCGCCACCTGTGGAGGATCCTGGCCTGGACCACGATGCCAGTGACGATGATGATGATGATGGTGATGGTGATGTCCGCACACAGCTCATCACCAACTTCTTTAGCTGAATGTGAGTATCCTGAGGTGTCATGTGAATGATGTGAGTTGGCATGATGTGTGGGTGGTGCTCTGGTGCTGTTGGAGTGTGTCCATGGGCTACTTGACTGGATGTGTGTTGCGATGTGTGGTGACAGGTGGGCTGTACTCCCCAACAGTGTTGACATGCTAACTTGGTTCTGGGTGGGTATCTTGTAACATGTATTGTGCATGAGTTTTGCTGTTCTGTCCTGTACTCCATTGCTTTTGACTGTGTGTCATTTCTGTCCTTCACAGGGTACTTTCAGATTCGTTTGGTCAACTGTGTCCACCGACAACGTGATTGCACATCCAGGCTGGTAGCTGTTGTGTCCCTACAGGTGATGTGCGCCACACCCATGGACTTCCTTCTGTCTACAGTTGTTGACTGTGTGCCCGCTACCAGGTGGGGTTACCTTGCATCTGTAGTGGTTACGGCATGTTGCTACTGTGTAATAAACCTGTGCTTCACTTAGTGATGTGCGTTGTCTGTGGTCACACATTTGACTGCCATTTGCTTACTGCACCTGTGGGCTACTTGACTACAACTGGGAATGGGTGTGGTGTCTGTGCATTGCACCGTCTTCCCTGGCAACATCAGTGTAGGCAATGAGTCAGATGGCCTAGGTGTGTATGTGTTGTGTAGCCCTGGTGGTGTGTCTCCCTCATATGTGTCACGTTGCCTGTACTCACATGCCTGTGTTGTCCTTGCTGTTGCAGTTCGCATACACAGTGTAATTTTGTTGTTCATCATCCCCATAACAGTACCCACGTTGGAATCACGACAGAGGCAAGTATGGTGTATTATTGTGTTTATTGTGATACATCTGTGATAATAGTGCATAGGATGGATTGTGCTGTACATGAATCTTGCAATCCCAAGTTCCTAGATGAATAGAAAGTCCAGGTAGACAGGATCCCCAGTATCGGGGCCACAGTTGTCTGACACATTGTTCCAACTTGTACTCCCCATGCAATGTGTGGGAGTAGTGTTGCCATCAACAGGGTGAACAGTCTGTGCACAAAGGCGAAAATCCAGAACAGGTTCAGGCTTCCTGGGAGTTGCGCTTGGCCATCAGCCTCTCACTTTCCCCTCCTCGGACGACCCCTCTTCTTGGGGGGGGCCCTCAAGTGCAGGCTGCTGCGGTGCAGGGGACTCTCCGCCAGAGTCCTCCTCCCTCCCTGTGGCAGTTGCAGTTTGTTCGGTACCAGATGTTGTTGGCACACAGGGAGGTGTGGACTGGTTGCTGTTCATCTGGCGGAGGCATTGTAAAATGTCCCTGTGCACCGCCGTCATCTCATGTAGTACATCCCACTTGGACTCCACGCGGGTCATGTGGGAGTCCACACGTGACATGTGGGAGTCCACACGTGACATGTGTGACTCCACATGGGACATGTGGGAGTCCAAGCGGGCATGATGGGCAGCCTGCTGCTGTTTGATGTCTCTGAGGAGCCCCACTACCTGGCTGAGCTCTCCGGTGCTGGACTGGTACGCATCAGCTATGCGTACCAGTTGTGGGTCTTCATGCACACCAGCAACGTCTGCAAGCAGCGACCTCTGTCTCCCACCCCTCCCACCACCCCTGCTGACATGTGCAGTGTGTGCAGTTGCACGCACAGATAACCCTGGTCCACCTTGGGGGTTGGTGGTGGTGGTGGTGTCCATGGCCCCAGGTTGGTCCAGGGTCACTGCGCTGGTGTTGTTCCTTATTCTGTCCATGTCGGCAGGGATGGTATTCGTGGTGACAGTCGTTGGAGGGGTGGGTGCAGGGGGTGCAGCTGGTGGACCTGCTGGTGCTGCAGCTGGTGGTCCTGCTGGTGCAGCATGTTGACTTGCACCGGATGTGCCAGGTTGTTCTTCATCGTCCGAGGAGGACAGAGGCTGTACGACGCCAGTGAGCTCGGCATCCTCTTGAGCCTGGGACTGGGACTCCTCAGCGTCTGCTGCTGTGTCCCTATCATCACCTGTTTTTGGGAGACACAAACAATGTATGTCATGTTTCTGCAGGCATCAGTGGTTGACACACCTGACAGTTGTGACTGTGCCTCGGGGTGCGGGCCTGTACATTGTATTGTCCTAAGTCGTCACAGTCAGGGGTTGATATTGGTGTGGCACATTGTCCTGCATTATTTGGGCATTTCTATGTATTCTCTGGGGTGTGAACATGGTCTGCATTGATTGTGTTTGGTTGACAGCCAGACCTCCTTCCCACCCACCCACCCACCCAGTCAGTTATCCCACCATGGAACGTGCTTGCATTGCAGGGAGTGTAAGTTGTCTCTCAGGATGTCAGTCAGAGGTGTCCTGCTGTTTGTTGGTGCACAGTTGGCAGCAGGGCCTTGTGCTCCCCGCAGCAGTAGCCAGTGTCAGCCATCTTGTGAGTCCTTCTCCACTCCCTGTGATGTGAGCATGGTTCAGGGTGGTGTTGATGGGCCAGTTGTGAGGCTGAGCAATGTCTGTGACTACGACTCCCATCATGCTATTGCCTCCACCCCCTTCCCAGCATGCCCATGCTTCCTTCCTTTTGACTCTGCTTCCCTGTGGGGTGGGCTGGCTGTGCTGACAGGATGGCTGGGAGTGTTGTCCTGGCAGTTGTTTGGCTAAGAGTCCCAAGAGTGTCCCTGTGCTTCACACAACATAACCCAGGGTGGTGGTGCTTTGTGGGATCTTGTGTTAGGATGGAGGGCATTGCATTCTACCAGGTGGGTACTGTGGAGTTTGTGTTGGGGGGGTGTGAGGGGAGGTGCTGGTGACTATGGTCAGTGCTGCAAGTCCCCCTTCCCACCCAGCCAGCCGGATATCCCACCATGGAACGTGCTTGCATTGCAGGGAGTGTAAGTTGTCTCTCAGGATGTCAGTCAGTGGTGTCCTGCTGTTTGTTGGTGCACAGTTGGCAGCAGGGCCTTGTGCTCCCCACAGCAGTAGCCAGTGTCAGCCATCTTGTGAGTCCTTCTCCACTCCCTGTGATGTGAGCATGGTTCAGGGTGGTGTTGATGGGCCAGTTGTGAGGCTGAGCAATGTCTGTGACTACGACTCCCATCATGCTATTGCCTCCACCCCCTTCCCAGCATGCCCATGCTTCCTTCCTTTTGACTCTGCTTCCCTGTGGGGTGGGCTGGCTGTGCTGACAGGATGGCTGGGAGTGTTGTCCTGGCAGTTGTTTGGCTAAGAGTCCCAAGAGTGTCCCTGTGCTTCACACAACATAACCCAGGGTGGTGGTGCTTTGTGGGATCTTGTGTTAGGATGGAGGGCATTGCATTCTACCAGGTGGGTACTGTGGAGTTTGTGTTGGGGGGGGGGTGAGGGGAGGTGCTGGTGACTATGGTCAGTGCTGCAAGTCCCCCTTCCCACCCAGCCAGCCAGCCAGATATCCCACCATGGAACGTGCTTGCATTGCAGGGAGTGTAAGTTGTCTCTCAGGATGTCAGTCAGTGGTGTCCTGCTGTTTGTTGGTGCACAGTTGGCAGCAGAGCCTTGTGCTCCCCACAGCAGTAGCCAGTGTCAGCCATCTTGTGAGTCCTTCTCCACTCCCTGTGATGTGAGCATGGTTCAGGGTGGTGTTGATGGGACAGTTGTGGGGGGGGGGCAATATGTGTGAGTGCGACTCCCATGATGCTATTGGCTACACTGACTTGGCCAGCATACACAGAATTCCTTCCTTTGAGTGGTCTTCACTGTGTGTTGGTGTTGTTGTGGTGGCTACATGTGTGGATGTGTGTGTTAGTTCTATTTGTGCCACTGCCTAGCTGTAGTTGTGGTTGTGTTTGTACATGTGTTGGCACAGTTGGATGTGACTTTTTTGATGGCATGTGTTGTGTTTATCTGACTGACATACACATTTTGGGATGATTCTGTTCTAGTTGCTGTGTAATTGCTATGAGTGCATGGTTTGACTCTCCCCTTGACAGTGATGTGTGTGTTTTGTGGCAGTTTATTGTGTACATTTGTTGTGTACTCACCAGGCTCTGGGATGTCCTCTAGTCCATATACGCTCACTGGCGGAAGGATGGCCCGCACCTTCTCCTCCCAGGGCCTGAGGTATACTGGCTTGGCAGGAGGGCCACTGCCGGTGTATTGGCTCAGGTGGTAGTCTTTCTTGAGCAGCTCCCGGACCCTCCTGCGCACGTCATACCACCTGTTCTGGATGTCGGTCTTTGTGCGCCGACATGGTGATTGGGCGTTCACCCTGTTGATGATCCTCTCCCACATCTTGGTTTTCTGCGACATGGGGGTCTGTTGGACCAGAGTGCCAAACAGCTGTGGCTCCACCCTGAGGATCTCGTCTACCATGACTTCCAATTCACTATCTAGGAACTTGGGATTCTTCTTGGGGGCATGGTGATGGGTGGTGATGGTGGGTGATGTGTGTGTTGGTGTGCAGGTGAGGGTGTGTGAGTGTGTGTTTTGCTGGGTGTATGTGAGGTAGGTATTTGTTGGTGTGCTGATGGTGTGTGGCTTGTGTGAGGGATGAGCTGTGGGTGTGTGGTTGCTTTCTCTTGGGTGCTGGCAGTGGAATGGCATTTGCAAAGGCTCATGGTAGTGATTTGTGTCCTTTATATAGGTGGAGTTGTTGGTGTGTCTTTGTTCTCTGTCCCCACCCCCCCAGTATTTATTGGCTTGGTAATTGCTTGTTTGGCCTTTTTTGGTTGATTTTTCCTTTGTGCTGTTTGTGTATGTTGGAAACGTTCTTGTGACCGAGTCGGACCGTGCATTGGTCTCGTACGGTGTTTTCCGTTTCGTTCACGCTGTGTTTGTGCAGTTTTGTATGCTGCGTACGCGTCGGTCGCGGTGTATTGTGTTGCTTCGGCTCGGTTTTGTATGCGTGTCGGTCGTACGGCTTGTCCTCCGTCCGACTCGGTCGTGTTTTTCGCGCCTTGCATCGTACTTTGCAGGTTGGAGTTGGCGGGTACGATTCGGTCGGATTTGTTCCGGGTGCGTGTCGGTCGGTTGGATTCGCGTGTTTTTCCGGCCGGATTGCTATTTTCCGAGCGGGTCGGTCGGTCGGCTTGGTTTCCTGACGTGTCGGTCGGATTTATCGCGGCTTGCATCGTACTTGGCGTGTCGGGCGCCACTGGTACGTGTCGGTCGGTATTTTTCCGGATCCGAGTCGGTCGGTGCTTTTTCCGGCCCGAATCGGAATCGACCCCTTAGTATGCAATAGCAACAAACAAAATAGCTATTGAAATGAATATGCCTAGAGTCACAATCATAAATAATGCACCAATATAAGGTCCTTTGACAAACAATTTCTCCACCTATGTGTTTTCCTTACATCTCATTTTCGCCTCTCATAATGCCCCCATAATATTCTTTTATAGTCTTTGGTAGCGTGCTATATATAGTGAAGTTCACTTCTTTGTCTCCTGTAGTTGTCTACATTCCTGTTCTTTAAACAGAAGGAGAAGTAACCATCAGAAATGCTATTTCTATAGTCTTGCCAAGATTTATTGTCTGTACAGTAAATGAGGTAAATGTCAGAGATGAATGTATAATTCAATACTGTGACCCTGTCCATCATTCAATGTGTGCACTGAGGTGGCACGTAAAGGCCAGCTATGCCATTTAAGGGTCATAAATTGAAATCCTGTAGGAAGTTTAATATGTCTAGCTCTTTTTTAATGTTTACGCTAGTCAGGACAACTGTAGGTTGCAATGTGCTGCAGTTCATTGTCCAAATTATGCGGTTCTGATTCTACAGGGATCAAGTCAAGATTATGGTTGAAATCCACTCGTAGGATTGCTAATTTTAAAATTCATAAACAAGTTCAGAATGTTCCACATTAAATGGAACTCCTTCCAAGGTCAAAACTGAGTGGGTGACTTACATTCAGAATATTCACAGATCTGATTGAAGTTAATCGATTTATTATCCGCACAGTGTCAACAGATTAATGTCTACAGGAGTGACATTTGGCTTTAAAATATAAGTCAACCAAAATAAAGACTGCTAATCCTCCACAGGGTCTCCTTCTATTCGTAATAGGTGGATTAATGCGGCTACTTAAGATTTATAGCTTTTTGGGGCTACGTTTCCTTTAGTCAGATAATACCATAGTACTTGGCTATTACCCAAACTTTTCCATGTTAATATCTCTAATGGTCGGTCATGCCTGCAACTACTCTTGCACCTGGTCCGAAGTAATTTCTATTAGTTTCATTTGTGCTACAGCATTGCCTATCTGGCACTTGCCAGTATACTCCGAAGACAATTTATGTAATTTGCCACACATTATTTAAGTGTTTTGAGACCTGAATCTATTGGTCCAACTACATTTTACCCTCAAATAAGCTACCACATCCATATGCGGAAATCAGAAACTTCTACATTTTTTTATTTCGATAATGGTCATGATCTCTTCTTTAGAGGTACCTGTCTTATGCCAGTCGCTCTTACTGTCACCACTTGCCAATTTGACTGAAAATAGATAGCATGTTTTAGTCTGTTCCTGATGGTTAATGTCCCAGGATGCCAATTGTTCCTCCTGTGAATATACTAGAGGAGCTGTAGAGTCATGGCACAAATGGATTCTACAGACGATTGAGACTTCAGGAGCAGAAATTTAACAGACAGTGAGAATATCTTGGTGCTGAAATGGCATTGGTTAAGTGTTTAAAATGCATAGTAACAGATTCAAAGAACATGAATTGTAACCTAAATTTCCTAACAACAGGACCAGACCTTTAGTGATAAATATAGGTTTCAGGTCAGCAATACTTGCTGCCTTAGGAATGTTTAAAATATGTATGCATATTTAGTATATTCAATATATGCTTAAAAAATGTAAGCATATTTAATGATACGAGTATCATCTATAAATTATACGTTCTTTTTGCAGGGTCTGTTGTGGAGCTTGAATTGGCTTAGAATGTGTTTGCTCTGCTCCTCACTAATCCTACTTCCTATGTGAGAAAGGCATAAGGGGAGTCATAGAACAAACATGGATGATGGCATTACCCTCTTGATAAGGTGCATTAAGGTAGCAGTGGACAACAACCATGTAGCAGTGGCACTAGCACAGAGGGCAAAGTATAAGCCTGGTGTACACACAAGCTTCATAAGGTCTACCTCTAGCTACTGACAAAATGCCAGTTTCACAATGAAGTGGTTCACTTTCACTATTTGTATACAGTATTTGAAATATATGATGCGGGTAAATCAAACCTCCACTGGAGAAATTAAATGAATACAATCTTAATTTAATTTGGTACCAATACATAAATGCCAACTGCCAGCTACACCTAGCCATGTGACCAAGGATACAGGCAGCAGACACCAAATGGTTGGGAGAAACAAATGCCAACTTTCTAAAACTGGTATTTTCAGAATTGTGACTTAAAATCCAACGTTACCATAAAGAGGGTTTTACATGATAAATTTGATATTCCTAATTACTCCCAATTGAAAGTTATCACTTATTAAATGTAATTCGTTAACCCAATGTTATCCTGTGGGAGAGGTTGGCCTCACAGTAGTGAAAAACGAATTTAACAGTTTTACCTACCAAGACAAATGTTATTACTAAGAAGCCATATGCGAGAACCTTAAGCCGCTTTAAAAGTTGTACTCAGTAGTACAAAATATGACTTGGAATATTATTTTTCGCAGAAAAGAACAATGCTGCACTAAATTAGACCGACTTGATAGAAGAAATTGAGAGGAGGATCACTTCTCGTGCCTGTCTCCTCCGTGTGAAATATTCTAATATTATTGCTCAGGCTGGAAAATAACTGTTACAGATTTAGGAGACCCCTAAAAACCCACCTCTTGAACCTGTCAAAGAAGAGTCCTTTTCCAGATGCCAGCTCAATAACTATCCTCTGTGTCCGATCTTTTCATCTTCAGGTCACATGTCTAAAGGCTGCTATGCCTTTACCATTCCAGGCAACCCAGTGTATGGTTTGTTCCCAGTCAAGGGATTTGTTGCCATATGTTAGAAATATGTGTATTTTTCACAAGCAGGAGGATCAGAGCCGCAGTCTCTCCTTGGTTGGGTAGGGCTCGGATGTCGTCAGTAGCCGCGGTGCAGGTTGTCTAGGTGCTATGGTTGCTGCGGAATCTGTATGGAGAGGAGTCGAGTAGGAGGTTTCGTTCCAGGTGTGAGGAGATTTGTTGGTTGATAACTCTTTCTAACACCTTTGGCCGGGAGCAGGGCGATCGTTCAGCAGTTGTTGAGTTCTCTGGGGACTGCCGTTTGTTTCTTTAGTAGGGCGTTGACTTCTGCGTGTTTTCAGTCCTCGCGGAAGGTGGCCGTGGCAATTGAGGTGTTGAACAAGGTGGTAGGTATGTGGCTGATTCTGGCTTCGCCTAGGTTGAAGATGTGGTGAGGACATGGGCCGGTTGGGGCTCCTAAGTGGTCCGAGTTCATGATGGAGGCGGTGTCCTGTGTGGGCGAGCTGGCTCCAATCGGTTAGTCGGATGTCTGTGGTGGTAGCGAGGTTATTGTACTGCTTGAAGAAGTCGCTGGCCTTGGGCTGGGGTTTGAAGTTTCTGTAGATGTCGGCGATTTGTCGTGGAAGAAATTTGCAGGGTTATTGCAGAGTTCCTGTGAGGGGGTAATGTTGTTTGTTGCAGCTGAGGGGTGCCAGGTCGGAATGGCAGTTTCAAACTGCACATCCAGGCTGCAGTGGCAGGCCTGAAGAAGTTTTGCAGTGCTACTGGAGTGGGTGGCACAATGAGTGCTGGAGCCAACTAGTAGTATTTGGCTTGCAGGCCCCAAGTGCAGGTGGTACCATATACTAGGGACTTGAAAATTAAATATGTCAATCAGGCGTATACCAATTTTACTCTGTTTAAAGAAGGAAGCATAAGCACTTTACCACTGGTCAGAGTTCTGCAGCCAACAAAAAATAGGGTTCAACAAAAAAAAGTAAAAACAGTCTGTGTGACCCTGCAGGAAGGGCAAGTTCCAACAGTGTGGCCTGTGAATTTCAAAATGATTAGGAAGTGTTGGGCATGTGCATTATCTGATGAAAAACACATTTAGTATCAATGTCAAATTATATAACACGAACAATTATGAACAGTAATATTGATCCAAGTGCAGCATATTGAAACATGAAAAGAAGGCAGATAAGAGATACGGTCCTAAAACAAAACAAAATTGCATATTATTAAATTAGACTGAAAAACATATTTCAAACAAAGCTATGCTAGAAACGCAAGTGTTTTCACTTTTTTCAAAACAGAGAAAATGATAGCCTGCATATTTTGAGAACTTGTTCGGAAAATTAGAAACAGACTATATCTATAATTCTCAGAAACAAAGAACAAAAACATTTTTCAGAATTTTAGACAATGCACCTCCTACTATTGCATTCTTAGGGCCCAATATTCTAAATACTGATTACAAAACTTGTTGCAATTTGCAACTAGTATCTTTGAGGCCAGTAAAGAATTTTAAGAAGCGACCTATGTACTGAGCTCAGTTTATAAAATTCCGATTTGGAATTATGGCATGTGTAGCTTGCAAATTTAAGTGGTTTGATGCATCAGAGCCAGAACTAGAACCACCGTTTTTAACTGTAGTTTTTCTTAAATGACCATATATGTGATACCCACACCAATGCATTTCGGCTGCAGCCTTGTATACCGTGAACAAGTCTATGGTCGAAACACTTGCGCTAGCTAGCGCTAGTGAAATACTGGCTCCATATTCTCAGACCAATAAGTTGCATCTTGTTTGAACAATGAAGGTGGAATCCCATTAGGGCCCGGGGTCTCCTCTCGTCTCCCTTTGGATAGCGGTCTCCTAATTTGCCATTTAGATGTTTTGAGGGTATCCGTGGGCGAGTCTTGTGATGGGTGCTGGCCATAGGTAGCTTGACCAACTTTCTTTTTGTCTTTATTGTTGGTACGGTCGGACAAAGTTTCGTCTAGAGCTCTTACGTGGGTTTCCCCCTCCTCAAGGTGGTTGAAGTGCTTTAACAGAAACTTAGCGCAGGCTTCCTAGGTCAGGTGAGAACTGATTCCTCAATGAGTGGGGCATTGGAGTGTTTATCATGCACCAAAACTGCATGCAGTCATTACTTTTTATGTTGTAGAGCAGCTTCGCCCGGAGTGCATCTTCTTCTTGACGTTTTATGACCCAATTTAGCCTTTTCAATGTTGTTTTATTTCGTCTTAGCTCTCGTTGTAAATTAATATCGCAAAGGGTCCATCGAACGTTTCTTAGGATTTTATTTATGGCTTTCTTGAGCGTCTTCGTTTGCCCTTGCTGTAAGGGAGTGGAGTAGCCCTGACACTTACCTCCCTGAGGTGTGCTTCTTATCGTTATCGAAGTGGCAAATGTGTCCCAAGATCTTTCGTGAAAGCCTCTAATGTGGCTAAGGGATTTGTGGATGTACCTTGCTGCCGTTGGAGCAAACTCTTAGCTGGTTCCAGGAGTTTGTCTAAAGAAGAGGGAGTATATTTAATCCTTTTATTATTCAAGGTGTATATTGAACATGGTGCTTCAGCCAGATAACAACAGGGTGCTGGGTTTGCTTTGAGTGTGACTTCTTGTGGGAGACGATCACTAATGTTTTTCTCACCCAGATGATAGGAGGAGATTTTGTGGAACAAAGGAAGTGTGACAAATGTATATTCAGGTGTCGAGCTAGCTGTCATCGAGTGGAACGTTGCTGCTGGCGGGTTGTCATCCAGAAACCAGATGATTAGTGCCCGAAAACTAAGATGCTCTAGCTCCCTCGAAAGTTGCTTGCCGATTTTATTTTGTTTGCCTGTTCTATTGCCCCCCTGCTGTGGGATATCCCACTGCAACGATTGGGCAGTTATAATGTCTTCATCCACTTGCATTCCAAGTAAATATAGATTAAAGTCCCCTGTGAATATGAAATTTGAGGTTTGTTCTTCTTCTAAAAGCCTTGTTGTTTTGCTGACCAATAGCTTTCAGCCCTTTGCCCTATCCCTGGGATGTAGGTATACATTTACTATCAGAACCTTCAGTTCCGTTCTCTCACAGCTGACCACTACTCTAGTTGCAGTTATTGCATTTGTTACAGTAGACTTCACATGCAGTTCCTTAATAGTGCAGATACTTGCTATTGATGTATAAATTGACAGGCTTCTCTTGGGGTGGCCGTATCTGGCTTCTTTGCAAGCCAAGACGTGATGTCCTGTGAAGCCCAGCATGTGAAATGGGTGGACAAGCCAGGTTTCCTGAAGGAGGATGATATTGAAAGATTGTAAGTAGAGTAGGAGATGGGCATCTGTTGTTTTTTGTTTCTGTGGCCATTAATGTTCCAAGACCATAGACGAAGTGGCCTTCACCTGGCCGGTAAGCGATTACTGCTTGGTGGGTGCTGACTGCGTCGTTTATTGTGCGAGCGAACCAGCTCCAGTTCTGACCTGATGCTTCCTCTGTTTGTACATTTATGCCCAATTGAGGTTTCAGTTTAGCTCATCCTGGGGGAGATTTGGTCTGCGAACCTATGAGTACTGAGTAAGCGGCTAGAGGACTTTGCAGGCCTGTCTTAGACTGGCTCAAGACTAACAACTGGTAGAGGGTAACCTGGGTTGTAGTAAGGTGTCAGTCTTATCCCCCAGCACCTGAAAAGTGCCTGTTCGTTCAGAACCTTCCTGGCTGTCTCCGTTGATGCCCATGTGGCTTTTGTTGCTTCATTTTCCAGTGGGCTTCCAGCTTGTATAAATTTGATAGAGACAAGGTCAGATAACCGTAGATTCTCCAGACCATCAATCGTTGTTAATAAGCTTAGTATGTTCACCCTGTTTAGGATGTCTTGTCTCCCTTGTGATGTATATTCAGGTAGAAAGATTGTAATATTTGTGTCTAGCTGATCATTGGGCAAGGATTGAAAGCTGACTTGCGAGCTACTGCGTTGATGGACTTGTGGCAGGGGTAATTCAGTATTACTTGACTCCCTATTTGGCATGCCTGAGAGCAGCATAGCTGGCAATGTAGCTTCTGGCTGGGTCGTAACTAATTGCCCCTTTGTTGCTGAGTTGGCGAGTAGGTTACCACCACCCGATTGTTTGGCTTCTACACCTGACGGGGGACACTCCAATCTCGACACTCAGGGGTACAGCCTGTGGTATCCAGTGTCCCAATACTGAGACGTTGCTACCCAGAGGGGGAGCCGTCATATCGGTCGTGGCTGAGTCCCCATCGCTGGTCCCTCCTCCCTCTGTTCTCACTGTATGCATATCCAATGGAGCTCGTGCGAAAGTGTCTTGCGAATGAATTAACGGTCCTATATGATCTCCCTGCGTGTCCCTTAGGGATGCTCGGGATGTGGAGTCTATTCCGAAATACTCAGCAATGTCATTCTTTCTATTTCTGACTTTTCTTCTTTGCTTGCGTTCGGAATTGGGTGTTGTTCTGCTGCTCTGTTGGGGAGGCAGCCCTTTGCAAATTCGGTTCGGAGTTACTTTTTGATTCCGTCAGTCTCAATTAACTCAGGTGTGTACTGAACTTGATTACCCCGGTCCTCCACCCCTTGACTTGATTCAGAGCCTATATTCAAGGCCACCTAATGAAGATGTGGGGGACCTGGCAGTACGTCCTTTGTGAGCCTGGTGATTTGTTGTAAGTCCGTTAATAAATCGCCCAGCCTAGTAGGAAGAGTAAATAGCTTTTTCAAAACTGGGGCGCAAGTGCAGCCTGCTTGCGTCAGCTGGGAGTCGGTTTGGGCACGCTTAATCAAGCTGTTCAATTCGGAGAGTTTCCCGTCTATTCTGGGGACAAATACTGCTAAAGAATTGATAAGTGATAGCTGAATGTCCATTTTGTCAGACTGATACTGTAGGGCATTTACTGAGATCTGCATGGTGTTTAAAAGTGATGACCAAATAGTGTCTGTCTGTTGTTCCTTCTCCTGCGTGAGGTCGCTTTTAGGAACTGCCCTGCTGCCTTCTAGGGGGGAGCTCTGTGTGTACTAGTTCCTCCCATTCCTGGGTTGCAAGATATGAGATGTCGCAGTTGAATCCCTGAAGCTTTTCCTTATGTTGACAGCTACATATTTTGTGAGTAGGGCAAGTCTCTATGGGCTTGCTGATTATAGTAGTGTGTTTAGTGGCACTTGGCATCAGGGAGAGTAAACCCTCTATCATTTGTTGCTGGCTTGCCCTAACTGACATTCCCCTAATGTTATCGTTTGACATTCGCGGCTCACTAGGTTATTTGCCAGGGAGGCGCTGTATCCGGGAGTTGTTGCACCCGTCTCATCCAGGCCGCTTGGTTTAGTGGAGGAACATCGATTTGGGGGACACTCAGTGTCCTGGACAGCTGGTACCTCTATATCTTCTTCCATTGCTACTTTGTTATAGGTTTTAACGCCCTCCATATTTCCTTCTCCCTCTTCCATGATTTCCATTGTTTCCATCGATCTGTAGACTCTATGAGACCGGAGGCGGTAGTCAGAAGTGCAAAGCCCGAACTCCCCTCCATAGGGAAATTGATGACTTCGGGTTGTAGTGGTGATGGAAGTCCTGCAATCCCGTTGTTACTAGAGTAGAGAGCTGAGCCAGCATCCTTTAGAAAGGTACATGTTTTATATATTTTTGGCTGGTAGTTGCAGGGCATAACCCTTGAAGTGATCCCCTCAGCAATGGTTGAGGCTCCCCTCTGTTGTACCACTGGCTCCCTCGATGTTATAACCCGGGGTTATTAACCATTGTGGGACCTTTTTAGGTTAGCAGCATTGATGTTTTGACAATTTCTTTTCCTTTTATTAGATGTTGTGGAGACCAGCCCCCTTTCTTTGCCCGACCTCATTATATCCAAATTATGCCTGAATTTGGGTCTTTTCCCATCCCCTGCTTGACTATAGAGGGAAGGCGCCAAGTGACTCCGTTGGCAGGTTTGAAAGTGACACTGAGGTTGTGCTGACTTTGAATTGCAGTTTCGGTTGCCGAAGGTGTGCGATACGAAGTCCTTTAGCTTTTATCCCATTGATGGTAACTGCCAATATGCCCAAAAGCCCTACTTGTAACAAGGCGAGTTCCACTCTCATCTCGAGTCAGACTCCCATATTGAAAATTGGTATCTAACTGGTTCCATCAGCGAGGGAGGTGCAGGGGCTGCAAGCCACACAGCCACACGGCCGCTTCCGGTGCTCACTGAAGCCTCCCCTGGCGTCAGGGACCCTAATGGTCTCAGCGCCAAGCTGGAATTGAGAACCTGTGCTGCCTGTTGCCCGATGGCCCAATAGCTTTTACTTTCATGTTGGCTAAATTGGCTGTATTCCGCTGTGGAACTGCTGTCAGAAATGCAGAGAGGCAAAATGGGGGAAAAAGTGGGCACCAAAGTTTAGAGATACGGGGATTCAGGCGTGTGGGGAGCATTGGTGGTACTGGTGACTGGTAATAGGCAGACAGATGTTAAACGCAATGTGCATAAAGCAGCACCTCCCCAAGATGTCAGTTTTACCCCGCTGGCCTGACCTGTTCTGTGCTGATTCGCTGTGTCTTCCCCCCAAAGGGTCGCTAGCAGCTGAAGCACTGACCCGCGGTAACACCCAGTACCAGGCCCTATGCCGGGGCACCTCTCCTCCAGCCGTGCTCCTTCATCTTCGTCTTCAGGGCCCAGTGGGGAAGAGGCTCTGTCAAGGGTTGAGGAACCAAGGAGCCCAAGCCGCTTCATGTGATCTTGCTGCGTACCTCCTCCTGGCAGCTCAACTTGGCTCCCCCACTGATCCCCGCCAACACTCGTCCCTATATGGCCTGGGGTCGAAGACCGAGGACTAAGGCCGGGGGCCAGGGCCACACCTAAGACACTGTAGAGCCTGAAGCCCGAGATGGGCAAGATGCGGGAGATCAGGCACAGCAGCAGCAACAACGCGTCAACATATCATCAGTGATCTCATTTGAGATGTCATCAGTGATGTCACTGACCATGTCATGAGTGATGTAATATGTGAGGTCATAAGCAGTGCATTGCGGGGGCGCGAGTTATAGTTAGTTCAGCTAACTATAATGGCTGAATTTCTCAGGTTTTGTATAAGTGAAATGTCAGCCTAACTATAACCTCCCTGTAACCTTTGTTTTTTTCCGTGAATTTATAAGGTTTTTTAAATGCTAATTTCTAAATACAATGTCCCTGAAACCTGTGTTTTTTTCTGTGAATTTCTAAGGTTTTTTATGGGTTGCTCGTATTTTCAACAGGGCCCTGTTAATTTCCCTTTTTTTACCCGAACCTGCTGCCCAGGTAAAGCCCCCCTCCTTACCCGACCTCCCCCTCAGCGCCGCGTGCAGCCTGGGAGCCTTGCAGCAATAAGAGAGCGGGCGCAATGGAGAGAGAAAGGGCAAATTAGAGAAATAAAGGAGCAAATTAGGAACAGTAAGGGCCAAATTAGAGATCAACAGCCCCCCAGTGTACAGATAACAAGTGTGTGGTCCGCGGGCATGCGAGAGGCGGAGGAAGGCCTCTGTCTTGGAGCAGTGCGACAAAGCAGCCATTATAGGAGGGATCTGTGGCAATACGGCCTGCTCTGCACCGCACAAGGGCCGACCACGAGCCGGCGGGGCGAGCGCTGACCCAGGAGGGCTCATAGGACCGGGCAAAGGCAGCAATAACAACCTTTAGGAGCACTAGTATTACTGTAAAAAGTACAACAGCAACACTTCTAATAATAGTAATAATAATACCAGTAGTAGTACTAGCATTGGTTTAATATGTGGACCAAGACCAACAACACTAGTACCGCTACTGATGATGATGATAATAATAATAATAATAATAATGATAACACTTTGTCAGTATTTTCCCTGTGCCCTTTTTATTTCATTTTTGGAAGGGCGGCGGTGGAATGATTCAATAATAATTCGTAAATTATTTCTGTGAACCTAAATTCTTACTTTCTGCGCGCGTGTGTTTTTCTTTGTTGGAACCTGGTTGGCGCGGCTTCACAGCCGGCAGAAGTAGACAGTTATTTTTGTATTGTTTACTGCTCTGCTTTGAAAGGGCTGTTTTGTTTCAGCGGCTGCCGCAACCTGAGCGGGTGTCCTGGACACTGACAGGTGTGAAAGGCTCCACGGTAGGGGCAGAGGTGAGGGAGCCGGCTAACAGCTCCGTACTTTGCATTTCTGCACATTTAGTTACAGTTATTGGCTCGGGCGCTCTCCCACCTCATGTAAATGCGGCCTGAGGCTGGATAAAGGGCACATTGTGCCCTTATCTGGGCCGGGCCCGGTGCTGGCGCGTTATTGTCAGACATGGAAATGCCAGACTTTAAATATTGCTAGGATTAAGGGCGGTGTAAACACAGCGCTCAAGCACAAGAGGGGTTGTTGTTTTAATACCTTCAGTTCCATTCTATTCCTCACATTGTCCTTAGCAGGGGCACTGTACACACCAGGCTGTACCAGGGCTGCGTGCGCCTGAGACCGCCTGCGTGCACTTCTCCTGCTACACTTGTTACTTTCTCTCGGAAGAGAAACAATGCTGGTCCGTTATTAAGTTAAAAAAATGTCATTATTTGTAGAACACAGCACGCGCCTCCTGCGATGACCTGGAGAGGTGGAAATAGAGAGCCATAATTATAGTAGGGCAGAAGGGCGCATGGGCCCGGGACACGAGCAGCGCAGACCAGGGGCAGAAACTGACAGGACCTGACGCCGGACACCTGCACCCAAATCTGCACAGCTTGAGCTTGAGCAGAAGAGACTGTAGAATTCGGGCCTACTACTGCATTACTTTGGGGGAAATTGCCTAACTTCAGGGCAGAACACTTGCCGCACTAGGGCACAAACAATCATACCAACAGGCAGAAAATTTCATAGCATCAGAGCAGAAATCTTAAAGACCGAACTTGGGCAAAAACCTGCACTTTATTAGGACAGACAACTGAACAGTAATTGTGTAATACAAGACATTGAATCTGGACAGAAGAATAGCGCGGGGAGGGCAGCTTCTCAGCGCTGGGGCAAGTTAGCCATGCGCCCTACGAAGCAGGCACACAGTGCCTGCCTCAACCGTCCACGTTCATAGCTCGGACAGAACGAAAAGCGGAGTCAAGGCAAGACACAAACTACTCCCGTATAAGTTATTTTTCTCAAGTGTTCGGGAGACAGAAATATGCAAACCCCAATCAGGGCAGAGCGTGCTGCTGCCGAGGGGCGGTTCACATTGACAGGTGCGTCGTAAGAACGACAAACGTATTTTTATTCATATCTCTCGTTATCAACAATATTTGCCCATGCGCTATTCATATACCATTATATTCGTATGTTTTCAGGAATTTGATATATTGCTCACAAAGTTGCCAGGAACCCATGGTGCTTAACAATAAACTTCCGTCTGGCAGTAGAAGCTTCTCAAGCGACAGGCACTGGACACAGAGCGATGCCGTGCATTGAGGCGCAAGGTGAGAACAAATTTAATGACATCAGGGAACAAATGGGACACCGAAATTAGACGATACAATCGATGCACAGGGAGGTACAGTCATTTCCTGGAAATAAAAGATATTTTCACTTGTGTATTGAAACACGGAATCGAACCCAGGTCTCTAGCATCTGTTACAAGCCCATATCTCCATATGGTTACACATATTAATCGTTAGCTTCTTTAATTATATATTTCCGAGCAGCTTGCTCCTAATATGGAAAAAAAAAAAATCCCTGCCCCCTTATGAGTACTCTTGGGCACAGTTCGGAGCTGAAATCACTGGTAATTATGTGCAGCCTGGAGTTTCTGGGTTATTTAGATTTTCGACTTGAAAAGGGCACTTAGTTCAAACGAAATCTGAAAATAGAGTCCCGGTGAGGTGGCGGTCCCCGGAGCTGCGGGGGCCCAGCATCTATTTTAATCATTGCCCCCGGGACCTGGCCCGCCCGGGGGCTTAAAGAAATCGAAGCGCTTCGTTTTAAAAAAAAAAAGTTGGCTGGATTCGCAGATCCAACGTGAATCCCGCCGAATTTAAAAAAAAAAAATGCTTTTTTTGGCCCTGGGGGTCCCTGTGGGACCCCCTGATTAGGCCTTGGGGGTCAGGGTGTTTCTACCCTGCCCCCTTTTCTTAATTTTTTACGTTTTTTGTCCTTTTTTTTGTGACTCAGTTCAACCGAGTCACAAGATGGCTGCCAACACTTCCTGGTCTGCAGTGCTGGCAGCCAATCAGATCGCAGGCTTGAGATCGGGAGGGTTCGCGGATCCACCGCGGCCACAGTTGTATATCTGAGAAATGTTTAAATTTCTCAGGAACTACTAAACGGATCTACGCCATTTAACAAAAAGAGTGCACTCTGGACCAAGAGCTACCTTTCTGCCAAATTTGGTGTAATTACATTCAGCAGTTCGAGCTGTAGCCGCGTCAACAGTTTCCTATGGAAATTAACATGGATAAATCGAGTTTTGGGATAACCCCGAAACTTTCAAAACAACAGCTAAAGTGAGTGGGCCATTAGTTTTGAAAATTTCACGAAGATTCGTCAAACAGCGCCAAAGATATTGGCAAAAGAAAAAACGCTTTTGAATAGAAACAATGTCCTAACTATAACTATAGGTGATATATATATATATATATATATATACATACATATATATATATATATACATACACACACTCATATATATATATACTGAAAACAAAGGTTAAAATGACATTAAAATGACATTATAGTTATAATCTGTTATAATTAACTGAGGTAACTATAACTTGCACACTTCCCATGCACAGTGATGGCATTAATAATGTCATTTCAGATGTGATCAGTGATGTTATCAATGATATCATAGAACATGTCCTGAGTGATGTACTATGTAAAGTCATAAGTAGTGCATGGCAAGTGCGCAGGCACAGCAGCCTGCTCTGTCCCGCGAGACCGAGCGCTCTCAATGGCTTGCCACAACATGAAAGCAAATGTTACAGGTGCCAAAACAGGACACTGGGACCTGGGCCACATGTCCTGAAACTTAAAAAGAAAGGCGGACTCAAGCACAAGTTTGGCCACTGAATGCAGCATATTGGCAGGAAGGCAATGTGTGTGCTTCACAATTTTCTTAAGGAAACTGGCGAAGGCCTGAGGAAATTAGGAATGGTACAACTCTTGCTACCCCAAACTCTGCTTTGTTTCCAACTGTATTTGTATCTGTGAAAGGGAACTGTCATCAGTACTGTTAAGAAACTTCTAAGGAGGGATCTTTCAGTGTCTTAATGTGAGACAGGACCGTGGTAAGTTTGGCGTCTCATAAGAGAATAAGGAAGGGACTTGTTGCACGCCTAGTTAAACATCATGGACACTTACAATTTAAAAAAAAATATTTTGGAGTGTGTTGGAATGCGCGCTAGTGTGACTATGCGGAAGTAGAAAACCAGTCAGTCCTTCAATATGCAGAAATGCAGGCTCCTCTGTGTTTTCTGTTTGTACCAGGTAAGACACACACGATGTGGGGAAAGTGGTAAAAAGGTTTTTCATATTATTTGACAAGTATCAGTGTACTCAACGAGTGTCTGAAAATAAAGAATGACACTTCTTATGGATACATGTGTGAGACTCCCCGGAGGAGTGTGGTGAAGAGAAGTGTAATGAATTAGAGATATGTATGGAAAGATAGAGATGGGACACTCATTATCTCCCAAGGGTGGTGCTAGAAAGACTCCCTTCTGGTAGTAGGAAGAAGTGAGAGGATCTTTCAAAAACTGCATAAAAGTATTAGTCAACCCGTGTGGGTTAAGAATGAATATAGAAGAGAGACTGCAAGCATAACTATACCAAAGTGGAAGTACAAGAGGAGTAACAAGATGCTTAACATCAAGTGAATTGAACATGCTATCCTGGTTTCAATGAAGCTGAAGGTTAGAAAGGTAAAGGGGTGGCAACACTGTAGATTGTAAACAAGAAAGCGGAATGAGGGGGAAGAGAAATATCAAAGCAATAAAGAAGGACACAAGGGAGGTGACGTCAAGGGATGCTACTGGCAAGGAAGTGAAAGACACATGGTCACTTAGTAAGGCTGCACTCTGGCGAAAATTGTGTGCCAAAATGTGGAAGGAAGGATCACTGGCAAGATCTTTGTTAAGACCAGGACACCAAACCAGAAGTATCAGGAATTCTCTAATATATATTGAGATTTTTTTGTTGGCCTGGCCTTCCACACTAGATTTATGGTATTCAGTTTTTAATAATACACCTGCTGAATTATATGTCCTATACATTACCTAAAACCACCATCATAATTTTGCTCAAATGCTAGGTAAGGTGGATTTTGATATGCGTACCGGGTACACTATTAAAACTGTTGAGGATTCCTATCATTGTAACGCAGGCTGGCTAATACCTCTAGACCCTGTGGCTAAGATGTTTGAAATTACATTCCCTATCTTGCTATTTCTGCCACTTTTAACAAATGGCCAACATTCTATTTACAGTAAGGAAAACAATTCTCGAAAAACCTTGGCCCTAGTATTAGGCCTGCCTGCATTTGGGTGTTTACCTATGAACAGTGCTATAATTCTGCTTATGCCTCCTCTGAAAAATAAAAACTATTATTCGATAAATACAAAACATATAGAGCTGGGGTATTTGTGTGTTGTAAGGAGAAGCTGGATGGGAGGTACTCAAAATGTCACCAACCTCCACAAAGTCATAACTTGTGGACATTCACAAAGATAGGCTACAGTGTTTCGCATCCATTTTTCACACTTATTTTTAGTGGTAACAAAATGGCAGAGCAAGTGTGCAAGTTGGGTGTGAAAAAGCAACAAACTTGCGCATCATATTGTACGGTTGGAGGTGATTCTCCCCAAGAAAAATAAATTTCATGCGACAGAGAAAAATTGTTCAGTTGCATCAGAGCAAAAGTAAATGGCTTTTCCGCATCCCCAAAAATGAGTACAAAACTCGTAGATGTAAACTAGTGACTCATTAAGTTTTTGAATCCTATTCACCAATCTTTTGCTGTACTTACTATTGTAGTACCCCAGGCTTATTCCTAACTTCCAGGAGTAGATTAATCCAGGAGTACTACAAGAACACCATATTTTGCGAGTCAGGGCTGCGAGGTGTGTCCCACAAATCAGCAAAAAACTGAAAAAAATAAAAGCTTTGTTTATATAGTTTTTAGGGGACCACACAAATTATAAGCAATTTAACGGATAATATTGCTTGGCTCGCAGTACAGTCAAACCCTGAGAATTTGAGTTTTTTTTTTTTTTTTTTAAATTATAGCAATTCTCCATCTCGTATGACAGACATGACATTCGAGAACCCTTCATTTAGCTGTGCTTATTTCTTATAGCCAGACATGCTTTAGTATTTGGGATACTTTGGGTATGGCCTATAACAACATCCTTCGGCTAAGAAAAGAGCTACTTTAGTCTAATGTTCCTTCTTTTACAAGCCTTCAGGCCAAACGATGCATGAACATGTTTGCACCCGCGACTACTGACACAATGGTTGGTTGTTTCGTGTAACGTGAGTCTCTATAGGGGAAATCGATTGTTTTACTGTTGGATTTTCGCAGACTGTTTGCATTCACAGTTACCAATTTTGTGTCATTACTCTGGCAGATCAAACTGATGAAGGTGCTTCTTAAAACAGCTGTCTTTGTTTTAATGTCTCAATATTTATCTTAACTTTATTATAAATGTATAAACCGCAATCTTCCTTTCCCACACCACAATCACCAGATCCCAGCCTCAAAGTAATGGAAACACTGTGTGAAGGGATATTTTGTCTACTTTCCTAAAAAATATTCGATTCTGCTTCTCAGGCGGCGCTGAGCTCGACCGGCATCGAGTAACACTGTTTTATCTACTACAGCAGATAGTCTTTGTTTTGACAATGAGTAGTTTGAAGCCTACTTGCCAGCTTTTAACACCCTGTTTCATCAGTTTCTAAGATGTGTGTCCAACAGAACTAAAGTGAAAGCAATCAAGCCCTGACACAGACTCTAGAAATGCAAAGACCTAGGCCCTGAATACAACCTTGGTGCTAATGCCCTTTCAGATGCAAACTCTGTATCCAGACGGCATTTGCCCATGTGGTAATTGGAAATGTGCTATTTGACCACGTGCAAACTGCCTACACCTTGTAAGCATCTAAATCCGGGAAACAATCTTGTCAGTATATGGTGCCAAATTACGATTTGTGCACCTTGGGCCGTATTATACATGTGGCGCATTATCGTTCATTGCACTGGGTGCACTTTTTAAAGGTGCGCCCGGCGCAATGAAGGAAAATGTGCCGTATTATGACGAATGCGCTGCCCTCAGAGCAGCTGCGAACTTGCGCTGGCAGCGCATTCATGTGAAAGACAGAGTGGCTGCTTTGAAACCGCTCCGTGCAATTTGCCAACAAGATTCTCATCAGATCTAGATTTTCATCAGATTTTGATTCTCATCAGATTTCCTACATCTTGAACCGTATTATAGCAGTGCCCTGGGGGCGCAACAGGCGTTTGTGCCCACTTTGCGCACCCCCGGGGTACTTTGTTATTCAGAAGGGGCCGCAGATGCTTGTGCATCCCCTTCTGTAATACTGAAAGCGCTGGCGCTGTTCCTCAAAAGGGTGTTCCCTAATTTGCATGGGGGAATGGCCCCATGCAAATGAGGGAATCCCTTTGCCTCTGCACTCGTGCCGTATTATAGATGCGGGCGAAGAGGCAAAGAAGCTCTCAGGAGGCGCACTGACATCCCTTTGCAGGCAAGTACAGTCAGTGAATGCACCCGCCTGCAAGGGGATCGCTAATCCACTTTAAAAGTGCAGGCGGGTGCCGCCTGCACTGTGAAAACACAGAGCAGCTTTAAAGCAGCCGCTCCGTTTTTCACATCAATGCGCTGCCCCCAGGGCAGCGTGAGTTTGCGGCTGCCCTGGAGGCAGTGCATTCACCATAATGCAGCGCATTTGAACGGTGCACCCAGCGCAATCAAGGAAAATGCGCCGCAGCCATAATATGGCCCCTTGTAGGCAGGTAGCACAGGCTGGGCAACTTATCCATGGACAAACGGCACATGCGCAATTAGCGCATGAGCAAATACCATTCAACTTCGGAGCGTGCACCTGAAACGGAATTACTATATAGTATAAGCGCAAGTTAGTCAAGATTCAGATTTGTTTGCCAACTACATGGATAATTCACAAAATGCTTGCAAGATGTTTAAATTCGCAGAAGAGATTTGCACAGTTTTCTCCATACATTTGGGTTAGCTACATTCCCCAGTACCTGTAAATCATTTGTGCCGAGAGGCAGGTGCAATCCATGTATACATGCCCGTAGGGCCTGCAAAGACCAACCTATGAACGCCTGTCACATCCCCAAAGTCATAGTCACACACTAGATGTATTTAACAGCTTTTTTTATTGTTCAATGGCATGTTGCACGAAGACAGAGGCTCTGCTGGTTTTGTGTTCTTGAGAATAATTGTGTGCTGTTCTTTTGCCTGGGTGAAGGTCTGCTACCCAAACAAGTCAGAGTTCAATCTGCAAATCAATATACAAGAGGTAGATGCACACATGGTTTATGCATATACTGTAGGGTATGGGGAGGGGTAGAGTGCAGTTCGAAGATTGTGCCAAACACTGCATCCGCTTTGAGACCTCATCACTCAGCCTATAATGGGTGCCACCCACACAGGACGTCTTTAAGTCATGTGCCTTTGCAAGTGATTTAGTCTGTGTTAACAATGTAACTGTGCAGCTGTTAGGAAGGTATATTTCATAATTCTAGTGATGATTATGGACCAATATTCATAAACTGCTGTTCCATAGCAGTCAGCAATTTCTGCAACTATCACCAGGAGGTGTAAATCACAGCTTACGTATGCACTAGTACAAAACTCTGAGGCTCTGACCAAAAGGAGCCTCTTCTGGGCAGTGACAGTGGTGGACAGCAGGGCAAGATCTGTATGTACAATCAATCACAAGCTTTATTTCGACATAAAAAGTCATAAAAGCATCATGGAACAATAATGACATAACTAAAAAAATAAATTAATATGGATAAAAAAGATACATTGATAAATATACGCTCAATCATCCTAAAATTTGATTAAAAAACAAACAGCATTTCATCATTTCGTTTACAAACAGTACAATACAAGAGGAGACTTCAAGAATTAAAAAGAATAAAGTGCTTGTGCATAGTGATTTTAACAAGAATACTATTAAAACTTTTAGATCTTGGCAATTTATCAGTGCATAGAGGCTATGTCTTTCTTGCAAGCGCTTTCCACCGAATCAGCCATGCCTGCCCCAAATACTTTGCTATGCAACTAGATAAAAAGGTCTGGAATCTGACTTAAGAATACGGAGTGCAACTTGGTGCTCCCGTGTACCAAGTTGTCGGCAAATCGGACTCAGCCATTTTCTCCGTGATGTTTTATACGCTGGACAGACAAACAATAAGTGGGCAATACTTTCCACAGGGGCTTGGCATGTAGGACAATGTTTTCCATTGGTGACCGACCATTTTGCTATCACTTCGCCCACTGGAAGAGAGCCATACCTAAAATGCATATAGAGTAGTCTGTCTCTGGGTACTGTGATCAGGTCAAGATAAGGCTCATAGTATCTGCATTGTTTGTGGTAGTAAAACTCAGTTGTCAATCTACCCACATTAAGCCTACTAATCGCTCGTTGGTCCACCCATTCCCAGTACAGACGTTTAAGGTCTTCTCTCCTTGGGGGCTCCTGCCTGGTCCAACAGCCACAAAGCCCAATTGCAGATAGCGTTTTCCTAATATCACATATCCAACCAATTTTCCCCCAGTGTCGAGCCTAATAACCTCAGTAAGGGCCTCTGCATAGGGGAAAGCTCAGGGGTCCTCCTAATGCGAGCCCAAAAGAGCAGGGGACGCAGCCTAGCAACATCACTTATTGCTCGCCTGCCCATGTCCATTAGTAGCGGCGTGAGGGGGATATATTTTGGTGCTGTAACTAGATCTCTTAAAAATTTGTATTCTGATCTCCGGAGCTCGTCGAGATTATCGAACCCCCAGACCTCAGCTCCGTAAAGAGAAGCGCTAACAGCCTTAGTGTCATATATCTGAAGGGCTGGAGCAACAGGCCTAGTATGGGAAAGACGGTGTTCTCTTGCTATTGCACCAGCCAAGCGTTTGTGGGCCATCAGCATCTTACCTAGGTGGGGTTTCCACAACATTTTATCAGAGAATCTTACACCTAGGTAATCAAAAAAGGCGACCTTTTCAAGGGGAACCCCACCTAAGAGAGGGCCATTCCTACATGTTCTATGAGGGTTAAAAGCCATAAATTTGGTTTTATAACCAAACCCCGGTTCTCACAGAAAAGATGAAATCTATCAGTTAGATGCTGCAACCCAGCCGGGGTCTTAGATATCAATAGCGTGTCGTCCGCGAACAGCAGGGTCGGTATCTTTTTGCCCCCCAAGACAGGAGAGTCAGCCGGCTCCTCCAGGAGAAAGTCCACTACACCATTCACGTATAGGGAGAAGAGCGTTGGTGCCAGAACGCATCCCTGCCTTACTCCTCTCTTGACAGGGATGCGCTCAGTAAGTTGACCCTGCTCACCCCACCTGACCTGGGCAAAATTTCCCTCGTGCAGCCGAACTAGTAAATTAAAAACAAAATGGGGTATACCCATCTCACCAAGCGTAACCCATAACCTGGACCTAGGAACCAGATCAAAGGCAGTCTTCAAGTCAATAAATGCTAGATAGAGACTGCCTCTGCCTAACACCACAACCTTCCAATATATTAGAAGGAATCTGAATACCTGGTCCATTGTCCCTGTCTTTGTTCTAAAGCCTGCCTGGAATTGTGAAAGGATATCCCCATCCTCAGACCATGTCTGGATCCTGTGCAGAAGCATCCGGCCAAGGACCTTCTGCACAGCATCAATCAGACTTATTGGTCTGTAATTGGCGGGATCGTCTCTTGCTCCCTTTTTGTGTATGGGGACTATTTCAGCAGAATTCCAAGACAACGGGACTGGTGCTCCGTCGGCTATGGCATTTGTTAACAACAAAATATAACGTGCCCATTGGGTGCAGTCAGCCAGAAATAGATCACCAGGCAGGCCGTCCGGGCCAGCAGCTTTCGCGGGGACTATTTTGTTAATTGCAGCTTCAACCTCCAAGATTGTAAAATAATCCTCCTCTTGCAGGTGCCCCAAATACTCTACTGCTTCCCCCTCTTGAATATCCCCTTCAGCAGAATAAAGCCCTTTAAAATGGTTAAACCAAACTTGGCTAGTAATATGGTTCGGGGTGGGCGTGGACCTGACCTGCTACCCCAAGTAACCAATTTCCAAAAAGATTATTATCTTTGGATGTACATGCATCTTTTAATTGCTCCCATCTTAATTCATCCCAGGATGCCTTTGCCTCCCGTTGGGCCACTTTGTATGAATTTCTTGCGATTTTTATTTGTATTTTATCTTTCCCCTTAATCGCCTTTATTAGAGCTGACCTTTTTTCCCTACATTCTTTATCGAACCAAGAGTAAGGGTCCCTGATGGAATCACGAGGTTTTGCTTTTTGAGTTGGGATCTGGAAATATGCCATGATCTGAGAGAATGTACGCTCATGGGCCCTAGATACATCCACTGATCTTGTTACACTATGTGCCGCAGCTTGAAGCTTAGCCGTGCCAGATGCTAGCTCTTGTCTTACACCATTCATCTTCCCCTCATTTAGCGCTACCCTTTTCCACTTCAGGGTCCTTTTACAATTTGACTGCACTATCTCTCTAGTGACTACCTGAGGTTGGGTATTCTGCTCGTAACAATCTGCTTCCCAGAGCGGTTTCAAAGTTAAACACAGGGGATTGTGGTCGCTTTCTGTAGTTGAACCCACTAGCATATCAATCAAATGCCCCCATAGCCTGATATCGAGAAGAATGTAGTCGATCCGAGATGGGTAACTAGCCCTATTATAAGTATTGGCCCCACACTTGTCAGAAAAAGACCTACCATTAGTTGCTCTTAGGCCATATTCCATAGTAATGGAATTCAATTGGAGAACCTGCTGGGTCCATTTTTTAATCGGGGGAAGATCAAGCTGGGGTATTGCCCACCTAACATCTTGAGGTTCGATTTCCATCAATTCCTCTGTAGCCAGGGGTTCGTAGGTGCAATTAAAGTCACCTGCAACTATTATTCTTGCACATGGTGTACATTTATCTAGACAATCCTCTAACGCAGAAATTATGTTCGAGGGCCTGCCATATTTTGTCCCTCTTGCATAGACATTAAAAAGCTCAATTTGGCTACCACCCCTTGGGCCCCTAATACTGAGCCACAGGATATCTGGATTAGGGCTTGACTGGAGAATAGCTCGACAATCGAGATCTGTATGTAGGATGCCGCGTTTGATGGGTACCTAGGTCGAATTGGCACCACTCACCCAGTAGATACAGGAGAAACAGTGCCAGGTTAGACCAGCATTTTGACTGACAGAATCTGTGGGCAGCACCAGCAAGTCTTGCTGAATTACACAGGGTGTGTGAGAAGGT